>PPHD01008552.1:1902-21633 GCA_002909625.1 Bambusicola thoracicus | reverse complement strand
CCTTTTTGAAACTTAGAGGACTCAGTCCTTCACATGCAAAATGACGAGTCCTGCACTACAAATTATTTTTTGCTGATTAAAACCAAACTTTCCACATATCTTCAGGCTTGCTTTCACTACCTATACTTCCTATTAATTGCTTTAAAAACTACTAAGCTTATGGAGTGTGGATGCAAATAAGGTGGTGTTAAATGATTTAAAAAAATATCTGCAATATACTTCCAGCATTCCTTAAAGATATTTTATTCAAAATCTTGCGACTTCATTATTGTTTATAAATATGTAAAGGGTGAGTGTAAGGAGATTGAAGCCAGGCTCTTCTCAGTGACATCCAATGATAAGACAAGGGGCAATGGGCACAAGTTGGAGGTTCCACATAAGTATGAGAAAAAACTTCTTCACAGTAAGGGTAACAGAAGATTGGAATGGGCTGCCCAGAGAGGTTGTGGGGTCTCCTTCTCTGGAAACATTCGAAGCCCACCTAGACGTATTCCTGTGTGACCTGATCCAGGTGCTGCTGTTCTGGCAGGAGGATTGGACTGGATGATGTTTTGAGGTCTCCTCCAATCCCCAACTTTCTATGATTCTATGACTTCTTTTCCATCCTAGACATTCATTCTGCTGTCCAATAGGACGGTATCTGGCACATTAGAAGCACAATAAGTGAGCCACAGCAAAGTCTCTAATGGGGACTCTAGAATTAGAGGATGTGCTTTCAGATGAAGACTTCAGTTCAATGACCTTTCTGAAACATAAGCTCTCATTCAGCATGTGGGAATGTATATATAACTGGCTTTCTAGAAAAAAAAAATGATATTAAGGGGCAAAACTCTGCAGCATTTAAAAAAAAAAATCTTTTCTGCTCCATGAATATCTAGACCTCTTGTCCAGGTTGAAGACAGAGAACCTCTAGGAATCCATTAAATGTTACCAGGTTTATTACCATATATTTGTAATATATATTAGTGGTGACTAGAACTAGCAAAAGCAAAATTGAAAGTACAAAAAAGAAAAAAAAAAAAAAAAAAAAAAAAGGAAAATAGAATAAGTTCCTGAATTGCTTCTTTCAGTTTCTGATCAACAGAATTAAATCTTTTTTCTTCTAAAAGAACACTAATGGACGAGTGATTCAATAAAACAATACGCCATCAACTAATAGTCCACAAAGACAGTTTCTCAAGAAATAGTCGCTCAACATAATGAGATCTAATCACAACATTACTTGCTTAATAATTAAGGAATAGCTTTGTCCAGAAATCTAATTTCATTAAAATAGGTTTTGTTCGCTTCTGAGAACCTTCCTTTCCTTTGGAGAGAGAATTATGTTTATTGTAGGAGGATTTTGAACTTTAGCTCACTGCTATTATATAATAAACTGACATATTAATGTTTCCTAGACTTCCTGCATTTCACATATATTTGCATAGCAATAAAGGAATGAGCCCAATTTGCTTTTAATTAAGCTGCTCAACAGATTTCAGAGTAGTATGTATTTTCTTGCTCCAACAAAATGTATAGAGTAAACATAAGAAAAAAAATTCAGAAAATGGGTTTGGGTTCTGCCCAACAACCCAGGACTTTCAGCTGACACAAGCAAATATCCAGCAACTCATTTTCTTCTGAGAGCATAAGTCTGTCAACATCAGAACTCCCATAGAATCTCACAAGTTTCTCTTTATTATTATTTGACTAAACAAATGTAGTTAGAGCTAGACTGCAAGCAAGATCAAGGGTCTACTGAGCTTCTGTGAAGGGCAACTTTACTAGAACTCTGAGCACATGCAGAACAAGGACAGCAAGGGGTACACTTGTGTGCAGTAGCTGCCCTCTCCTCATCGAAAGAGAAGGTACAGGGCTGCCACTGAAAACATGACCAGAGGATAATACTGCCAAAACTTCGCATTTTTCCACCTCCTTACTTTCAGAAACGTCTCATCTATGGTTAGTTTTATTTTGGTTTTGGTTGGTTGATTGTTTGCTTTGTTTTCCTTTTCACCCCAAGCAAAGTATCGAAGCTCAGGTGGTTCAGGGATACATTCAAACTGTACATACACATCAATTTATAACAAAATTTTACACTATCTGGGAAAAAAATAATTGCAGGATTGTAGTTGCAGTCTGGTTCCTGCCTAAATTACTGTTGTTAACTTCATTGACCAAGGCTTTTTAATGTACTGATTAGCATAACATCATATACAGAAGAAACGTCAGGAGTGTTCTCCATTCCAGTTAGGAGTTCAATGACCTCTTCATGGAAAATGAGAAGTTGTCCCTGATTATCTTGAACCTATCTAGAGAGTTCTGGACTTCCATTGCAAAGATGTTGCCATGGCACAGGAATAATATTAATTTAATGGAGACAACATGTTACTGTATTTAGAAAGTTCCCAAGTAAGTCACCTTTGACTTCTCTATAGCTCTTTTCCTAAATGCTCTACAGCAGTTCATCAGGTTTGTTCCACACACTGCTTGGGAGCTGAACTCAAGCAACTTCTCTTTCTAAATCTACAGTTATATCCAGTGGTTTGCTAAATTTTCACAAAGCTTCCCAGACTTCACTGGAGCATTCACTTTTGCAGATGCAAACGGAACAAAGTATGTAGGTGAGAGAAATGCTTAGTTTTTTATTAGTGATACATTCTTTGACAGAAAGAAATGGACTGACATAATATTTTCATATATGCTGCTGAATTAATGTGGGTAGAAGAAAAGCACATCAACAGCATACATTTGTTGCTAGATTTGTTCCATACCATATAAGATAATACTTTTCAACTTAGCTCTTCAGCACAAGCTGTATCACAGGCATGCATTTATGATGCACTAAAATCTGATGTCAGCACCACTCACCTTTTCTCTAAAGCGTTAGTTACCTTTTGCTTCTTTGGAAAACTAGATTTCTGACTATGAAGACATAGCACGATCAGAATGCTAGATAATACTTCTGTAACTGCAGATTCCCTAATGCAATATGATTTAAAAACACATGACTTCAGAAGCTAACAGATTTGTAAATACACTACAGTAATCTGGGGGCTATAGCTGCTCTTCAGCCCTGAGTTGGATATCCTGTTAGTACTTTGCAAGGATAAAAGAAAACAGTGTTACCCAAATGAACCTAGTTCTTTTCCATTTGCCATTGACTCCAGCAGAGAAAACACGCTTCTCAGGAAGAGGTAATGAGCGAGAGAACAAGGGGAAAACTGCATCTCAGAAACTTACAGAAGATACAGAATCTTGCTGCCATCCAGAGGGAGCGGGACAGACCCTCTGAATACCAAGCAGCACTCCTGTGCTGTACAAGTAATGGAGCACTGGCAAAGGCTGCCCAGTGGCTGCATAATCTTTTCCTTAGAGATTGGAAGACACCTGAGAATGTGGTCCTGGCACTCTGCTCTGAGTATCACTGCTTGAGCAGGGGTTGGACCAGATGGACCCAGAGGTCCCTTCCAAACTCAATCAGTCAGCAACTCAGATATCACACTTGAATACTGCAGAGGAAACAACTGAATATTAAAGATTATGCTAGTGTGCCTGCCACTCATTATCCTTGCCAAAATACAGGTACAACTTCTATCGCTTGCATTGAAGATAAAAGAGGTAACTTTCTCAGTGAATAAGATACAGTTCTAGGAGATAGCTTCATGTGAGCGATGCAGATTCAGTGGTTAAGCCAAAATATATACAAAATATAAGCAATTCACACAGGCATATTCCAGAAGAAGAGAGAGGGGCAGGTGTTCTCTGATATGCAGAGGAATCCACTATAGAAAACTTTTTAAGAAAGAATTTCCACACGTCAATGTACTGCATTTATACTTTTCGAGAAACAAACCTAAAAACCGTGAGCAGCTAATAGATACAGTAAGATGCAGAGGAAAATGAGCATCCAATTGCTCCTGTAAACATCAGTAGGAATTTAGAAATGCCTCACCTTTCTCAAGCTGCACTTAGCTTTCACCATGTAAGACATCTGAACAAAGGAAAATGTTTTGGCAAAGCCAAAAAAAAAAACCAACAAAAAACAGCCACAACCAAGTTACAAAAGATTAACTGAGAGAAATCAGCAGATGATTGTTTTCCCCTTTTGTTACGCAGCTCCTACTCTCACAATAAGCCTCACTGTAATGACTTCAGTTCTCTTTTGCAATAACTCATCATTTCACATTAGTAATGAACTCTCCTCTTTATTCAGTAACAAACTTATAATTGCATACTATAGCTACAACAGTCTCTCTGTGCAAAGCTAAAGGATTCAAAAGAGGATGAAAAAATATCACTAAAAAGCATTTAACTGTGTGACAGAAATTCAATGGGAAATGTTTTCTTCCACTTTGTAGATAGCTACTTGAAAACCATACTTAGTCTCTACTTATGTTTTTGGACTGTAGTACACTGACTTCTTGCCGTTTTCTTACAAGTACTCCTTTCAGCTAAGAGGATGAAGACAAAAAGGGTGACTAAATTGTACTTGCATCTTTTCTGATCCTCTGCAGCTAATTCACTCTGCACCAGAAAAATTATGTCCATCTTCGGCTGAACAGAGGGGGTAGTTATGGACATGGAAAGCTTGAAAAACCTCCACAGGCTTTCTTCCTCAACAAGCCGGTCACCCATTATCTGTTCACTCAGGAACATTATGGTCATCAAATATTCCCGGTGAAGCAAACAGATTTCTATTTGTTCCCGTATTTAATTTTATCCAGGCTAGTGACCAAGCTTAAATCTATCCTGCCAAATAATAGCAATATGGATCCATCCTGGCTTAAACACATTCCCAGAACTGAGGGCAAGAAAAGAACCATCCTCTTTCACAAGCAATCATATCTACATAATTCAGATAATGAGCGGGATGGCAATGAGACAAAGAAATTCAGGGAAAAAGTCAGGAAAAACATCTTCATGATGTTAAGTTTAACATTTCAGGGGAAAAAAAAAAAGCTGAACTACATCTTGCTGAGATAAAGCAACATGAGCATTCAGAATGAAGTCTAACTAGTATGATTGAGACATACAGAAAACAATATTTATAAATTAATATTGGATCAAAATATTTCTGGTACCATAAGGAATAATGCAGCATTTGCAGCAATCTTAGAACCATCCAGGCCTAGTCTACTATTTACAGATACACAAAGATTAATCAGCAAGCTCAATCTTATTATGGATGTAGAATGAGCGAGTTTTGCTGAGCCCATTTGCAAGGTATAGAATCTTGACGGGAAGTGGGTGGTTACTTTTTTCTTTTTTCTTTAATCAGACTATCAAAATGATACCTTTGACAATGCATTCTTAGTCAATTATAGCTCTATAACAAATATTCAAATTCAGTGGGCAGAATTGAATTATTAGCACTGTGGTTTCTCTGCAAGATTCTTAGCAAAATGAGAACATCCTAATCCATTACTTGTTCTTTCCTTTTTCAGTTTAGTAACTCAAAAGAAAATAACTTAAATAGCTCATGTTTTTCAAAAGCACCTTCTAACACTGTAATGCAATGGAAAGAACAGCAATCATGGTGGGGTGGCAAAGCCCTAGGCTACAGCAAATAAGGATAAGCCCAAGTGCAGAAGCTATGAATACAGAAACAAAAGAAAAAAGGCAGTTTACCCTTAGAAGGCCTCAGGCACACAGGGATCTCCAGCAAGATACCCTTACCTCCACTGCCAACCCTTAAATGAGGTCTGGGAAGAGGTGGATCCTGGCTCCACTCCTTCCAGTCACCCAGGTGCAACGCATGCAGCAGAGCTTTCCTGGATTGACCCTGCCTTCCACCAGGTGCTCAATCACTGGTTCAAGCTGTGACTTTGCATTTCTGCTACACATCTGAATATTAATTTCATTCTCCAGTTCTAATTTCTACAGTCTTCCATCTTAAAAAGCTGTACCTTTTCAGGAAAAGCAGCATAATCTTCAGAAAATTAAGCTGAAAATTCAGTAAAAACATTAATCCGACTGAAACACCACTTCTACTTTCTATAATTAGTCCTTCTTGCCTCAGTCTCACTTCAATATTACACTGCTTCACACTGATTAAACTGAACTACATACTTCTATCGTACATAGTGTTGAACTGTTGGGAAGAAATGATGAATTATTTTTGAAAGACTTTAGAGCTCCAATCTGACTTTTGCAAACGTTACTTTAGCATGCCAAATAAGCAAAACAGATACCTTTTTAAGCTGAGCTGTTTTCCATGCACTTTATCATCTCAGGTTGGGTTAGTTTAAAGATTCTGGATACAAATCAGCAATTTCCAATTTTAAAGAAAACAACAACCCATGGCTTATCACATCATATTTTGGCCAACTATATTTTAACTTGTTCTTTAAAGTTAATATTTTATAGTGCCACCTACTTTTGTTGGTATTATTTTCTGCTGATATTTTGTGCTGATATTAATAAATTATTACAATTTCTACCATCTATTTATTTATTTGTTACATGGATTGCTGAGCAACAGGTAACCTGGAAAAAACATATGGAGAAATTGTCAGGGATAGAAATATGAAACATTTATCTGTTGTCATGAATATTTCAGAAGCAGAAATCTTTTAATGAGCAAAACCCAGCATATTATTCCCATATGGCTTTATGCTTCTTACTGCACAGAGACCAAGTGCTTCTATGAATGAATTCACAATGAAAATAATTTTAAGAAACATACAAGTCTTTAAAGTTGGTTTAACACACCTGCAATTCTACAGCAGGAAGTTAAAGCAGAAACATTTTTTTCCCCAAAATACACATTCATGCAACTTCTGTTTAGTATAAATGAACAAAATTGAAATGGTTAACTTCTTAAAACTTCATCTATTTTACATAAGACCTTTTTCCTTTAGATCCATTTTATGCGTTCAGGTAAACAGCACAGCCTAGTTTACTACTTAAACTAATACTGTGAGGGAAGACAAAATGCTTTTATTGAGCATTTGAAGATCCAGTTGCTTGAAGAGTAAACAAAAATACTTCCTTCTTGAACATGAGCTGGATTTATACGTTCCTGTCACCACAGAGTATCATTTCTGTGACAAAAAGTTGACTTCAGAATAAGTTTGTTGACATTAAAACATACTATCTATGGATAAGGTGATTCAGCAATGTCTCCACATGAACTCCCACACTATTATCTAAAAGAAAGAGGGCTTTCAAAAGAAATTACTACTGTTAGAAAGTGAACACATTAACTACTTTCTGGCCCTACCTAATTAAAGTCAAACAATTTGTCATTTAACTAAGGATCTTGCCTGTTGTGCAAGATGTTGCCTACTTCACCATGCTTCCAAGGAAAGTGAGAAGAGCGAGTGACTCATTAACGTTGGCAGTATGCACAGATGCATTTTGATAGCAGCAGAGCAGTCTCACGTACCCCAGCTGGGCCCACACACCTTCTTGACCCCTGATTTGGCTCAGGTGACACATTGGGTGAGCACAACAGAGGCTCATTCTGCTGGGAACTGGGCAGCAACTCCATGATAGCTGTGTGCTTGCAGCACTCCAGCCTCTGAACGACTGCACATGAGCTCAAAAAAAATCACTTATAAGCATGTGAATGAAGGATACGTTCAACCTGCTCTTAAGTAAAACTGCAGGACCACCGACAGATGATGTGGACAAAAATAAACTACTTGTATCCAGTGATAGTAAGGTAACAAATTTCTTGGTGTCCTAAAGAATAAGAGTACATACATATCTTTATTTTTATGCTGCAGCTACATAGGTAAAAAAAAGGATCTTTTAAAACTTTACTTCAGTCGTTAGTGAGCAAAATGCCTTGCAACAAGGATTTCCATAGGCTAATTACATGAATTGCTAACCAGTTCTAAGTCATTGCCTTTCACTTTTGGGAGGAACCTTGATTTTTTCTCTCTAGAAGAGGATACTGTACATGAAATCATACAGGACAAGCATGCAGTTCTGAATTCAAGTTCCTCTCTAATTCACTCCAGCTACACATTGGTATATAATCATTCAAAAAGTAGCTGGATGAGATGCTAGTCAGACATGTCTGATATCAGCAGGAGTTTGTGTTGTTTGCTAATAGGTAACATATTCAGAGAATTATTTCCCAACAGTTTGGTCTTAGAAACTAAATTATCTATTTTGAAAAATCCAAGTATGTTGTATCTGTCCGAGTCCTTCCTACTTCTGCTAGTTTTTCCAGGTTTCGCATTCAAGATTCTTTCCATGCTTTTATTAAAATTTACTCTTTTGATATTGGAAAACCTTCTTATTAACATTCACCTCAAGGATACACAGTCTATAAAAAGAGATTTAAATTCTTAATCACTCTCTTGAACATCTTTAACCTGGTTTGCACTGCATTTACTGCTCTGCATGTGTGTGCATTCAAATATTTTAATATCTAATAAGATAACTACTGTCCTCTCTTCGATACTGAGATAAAAGAAGCATGCTCTCTCTAAAGTTCTAAACATCAGGCTTTTCCCCTCCTACTTTTTTGTTACTTTTGTTGTAAACCTATCTCTTACACTGATCCTCCCCTGATTTTCTAATAGGGGAAATCCACAACATCTTTTTCAGTCTTCCCAGGAGAGTTAGAGGGAATGGTGACTGCTTTCAATTCTACTACTAATCTTTTCATTTGCACTTCTAAAATATTCCATTTCAAATTCAAAATCTGGTTTCAAACCTCATCTTTTAATTATTCATAGATTTTTCTCTTTCCTTGTTTGCCATTGGTCAGTTTTTGCCTATGAAATTCCATCCATCAGTTGAAATGCAACACCAATCAGAAATAATCCAAGTTATGCACAATACATACAGTCACCTTCAACCCTAGGCAACAAGTATGGTGTTCTGCTCATGTTTCCTTGTAAGCATGAGCATTTACCATCAAATCTAATTAAGCTCTCTACAATAACTTATGTGTCTACTTGTCACCACAAAGTGGTTGCTGTGAATTAAAGTAATAAGCCTGTGTGAGTCTGAATAATGTGAAATAACATCACTTCATCATTTGCAGTTACTTTCAATGTAACTGTAATGAAACCTGTTTCAGATTTGTCCATTCACATCTTAAATGAATCTCTCTTGGTTTCCTCAAAATTTTATGTTGGTGACTATATTAATTGATGCTTCATCAGCTCTAACAACTGCCAGCTCTCCTTAAAATCCTTTTTGCTAATTTGCAAATGTTGTATACTGTATATACATCAGATGTCAAAAATCTTGGCTCTTACAGCAGAAAACAAGCGTGTATTGAAAACCAGGCTTTATATAATGGTTTCAAACTTACAGCACTTCATTTTTTTGCAAAGATTATGCAATTAAAAACTTCATTACTTAAATGCTTGCAGAGATCAGCCTAGCAAAGATGATGTCAGCCTGACTAAATATGTAAATTCCTTGTGTCCCACAAGGGAAAAATGTCAGTGTAACTTAAAACTACAAGGAGACATTTTACTCCACATCACTGTGAAATCGAAGTGTCAAAAGCTTACGGACTTCAGCTTGCCATGCATTTGATATGGGAGCAGTGAACAAAAAAGCGTAGCAAATGTTACTGGAAAGTTCATCTTTTAAAATAAAGTATTTTTTCTTCCTTAAACTCAGACCGTAAGAGAAATAAGATATCAAAACCTATCTGAAAGTGAAATACAGTGAAAGGTAAAATATTATCATTTTCATTATTAAACTAAGTTATTTTATTTTTCACCCTCAGGAAGTAGGACTTCATATCTCAGTGAAACTTCACATTTCAGAAGCAGGGTCAGGGTTAACTTAATACTCACTAAATCACCAACAGAACATGAAAGACAATTTAGTATTTAAAAAGTTAGGTGCTATGTCATCTCAGTAGTTTTCATACAGGATTTCTCAAACTTCCTTCTCTCCATCCCCTAAAGTATCAGTCTTTCCAATTCATTTTATATTCTGGTGTCCAAATGCTAACAAATTTCAGCTGTGTTATTTGTTATAAATAGCAGTAGAAAATCTGGGAATAGACTATTTTATTTATGCTGAGACTTCAAGAGGAAAGCTTTGCATGAATCTTCTTGTCACTAGACTAGCTCAGTACTCCTAGAGTGATGAAAAAAGGAAGGTATGTCGCTAACAAATACATACGATATCATATAAGACTAGAAAATGGCTCTCTAAAAGGAAATCTCATTCTTCAAAATCATTTTCCTAACCATGTTTCACAAACAGCAGATGGGCATGAACCAAACTAAAACACAAGCCATTACAAAGTTGCTGGCTTCTCATATGTCAAGTGTGGTTTTGCTAGCAATCATTACCTATTCGCAATTATTTCTGCATATTCAGCAGTCAGTCATACCCAGACTAGCTTATTATCACACTGGCAATACATAGAAAAAGTACGAAACACATGGAGATAGAATCCTATTTGCTCAATGCAAGTACATTTATTAATAGAAATCCAAAACCTACTTACCACATGAAGAATTTTATTCTCTGTTTCATATACTGTGCAATCCTGAAAAAGTAAAGCAGAAAAGGCAGGTTAGATCGATCCAATCAATCACCTTTCCCAGATTCATGCTTAAAAAGAATTAAACAAAATTGAAACAGCTTTAGGATGAAACAAAAGATTTCAAAGTCTCAATTAGAATGGAAAGACTTATATAACAAAAGTATGAAACCAGCACCAAAGGCAAAGGAAAATGTATTCTCTCTGAAAGTAAATGAAAAGGGAGAACTGGCTTTAACAGACATGGAGAAAGCTGAGGTACTCAAGTTCTTTGCCTCAGTCTTCATTAGCAGTAAGGCCTCCCACTCCTCCATATCCCTAAACCTCTAGTCGGGGGGGAGGGATCAAAATCTCCCTCTGTAAGAGTGGAGCAAGTTAGAGACTGTCTCATGAGACTGAATGTGTACAAGTCTATGTGTCTGGACAGTATGAATCCCAAGATCCTGAAGAAACTGGCTGATGTGGTTGTGGTACAACTCTCCATCATACTTTAAAAAGTCTTGGCTGTCAGGCAAAGTCCCTGGCGACTGTAAAAAGGGAAACATCACTCTCATTTTTAAGAGAGGGAGAAAAGGAAAGCCAGAGAATGACACACTTGTGAGCTTCACATCTGTGCATGAGAAGATCACAGAGTTGATCCTCCTGGAAGCTGTTTTAAGGCACATGCGAGATGATTCAAGACAGCCAGCTTTGCTGAGAGCGGATCGTGTCTTACCTTTGGTGGCCTTCTGTGATGGAGTGACAACATCAGTAATCAAAGGAAGAAAAGTTGAGGGAGTTGGGCTTAGTTTACCTTGGAGAAGTGAAGGCTTGAGGGGAGCTTATGAACTGGAGGGAGACCAACTTTTTATGTGGACAAGAGGGAACGGTTTTAAACTAAAAGAGGGAAGATTTAGATTAGATGCTAGGTGGAAATACTTTACTCAGAGGATGATGAGGTGAGGCCCTGGCACAACTGCCCAGAGAAGCTGTGGTGCCGCATACCTGGAGGCGCTCAAGGCCAGGTTGGATGGGGCCCTGGGCAGCCTGAACTGGTGGGGGGCAGCCCTGCCAATGGCAGGGTTTGGGGCTGAGTGGGGCTTTGAGGTCCCTTCCAACCCAAACCATTCTATGATTCCATGAAGTCTGTTGAAACCTGTATGCACTACCCTGAACATGAGGCTGTTTTTATGGAAAGCTCAGGGCTGTGAGTTTTTCTGACAGGCCAAAATCTTAGCAGATATAGTGAAGTGGAAATGCAAGAATTAGTAAGGAAGACAACACATGAAATGCAACCAACACTGGCAAAAGAACTGCTCTTTTTTAAGTTCACAGGGTGCTATATCTGTGTGGAGATTTGTACACATTCAGTTTAGGATGGATGCTTTATATCCTACCCAATAACTCACTTGAAAGATGTGACTAAGGTTTCATGCTCTAAATCCTTTCATTTTTAATCAATTTATCCATCTTTGAAAAACAAGTCTGTTATATGCAACTCTTCTAATAAATAATTGTTAGTCCATGAAATGTTTCTAGTGTTATTCAGGGAAGAATAGCCAATGCATTCTTAAGCTTTATCTAAGACAACAATGTAGAAGCAGCAAGTTTATCAAGGCATTCAGGAAACATTTGCCAGTAAGTACAGCCAGAAAAAAAATATCTAAATTGTTTAATTATATGCAGATATCAATGAACTATTTGCAATCTTAGCAACAAAATGCACATTTCATTGTTATATGTAGGAGGGCATGTAGCATTTTCGATCTGGATACACCTTATGTTCTGCATATGAATCATTTTCCAAAATTTCCAAAAGCAAGAACGGATTGTAACATTTATATTGAGGGAAAAAAAGGTGCTTCTAAGCGGAGAATTATTTGTAATGAAGAGCTTACTATAAATTGAACATTCAGCTTAAAGAGGATACTGTTTGAGATTTCTCATTGCTAAAGGAAGGAATTTAAGAACCTAGACTTCATAGAGATTTATTACAACTAGGAAGCAAGAGAGAAACACTACTACATCCATAGAGGTGTAAAGGAAGTTAATAAACCTGCTTACTTCTGATAAACCAAGAGTATATGTAAAAAACATTTCTGAATCTACCAAGGACAGTAAATCAAGTAGAAAACTTCCCATGCATCTAGACTCTTCACAGTGCAAGTGGCTTCACGCTGAAATCCTATCCTCATCACATAACTCTCTACAAATGTACAGTTTAGGAAGAGAAATTTCTAATGGACTTCATTACATATAGGATAGCTGATTTTTTATGCTACACCTTTCTATTCAGTCGAGAAAAAATAATTGTTAAGTAAAAGAGAGAAAAACTGCAGGAAAGCAAACTGAATGCTTTGGTTTAACACTTCCAAAATATGCCTTTTCCATAAAGAAATGACATGCAGCTAAACATAATTCAAGCCTGAACTCAGAAAAAAAGTGCAGGAATGCAAAGATCCATGCTAGCACAGCCTAGAGCAATCCTGAAGCCTAAGATTCAAAGAAACCTACAGAAGGTCACCAAGCTGATCTCTGTATCATAGCAAGCTTGTTTCAACTTCCCTCAGCCATCCCTGGAGATGAGGGCTGAGATTGCTTTTTAATGATCCCAAGAGCAAAACCTACATGTAATTTTCTTTCACAGCCAACAGTTCATTTCTCCCTGGATTTTTTTTTTTTTTTAATTTTTGATGTTGTTGTTGTTAAGTCATTCTACAATTCTGTGCTTTATCTTAAGCAAGTGTTGTGGGTAACTGGGGCCACACTCTTCAGATATCCCTTAGGTAGAACAATGAACTGAATTTTTTACTGGAAGTCTTCACCATTCACAATTATTGTTTTTTCATACCCATTTTATTTCAACTGAAAATGTTTAATGCACTTGAAAACAGCAAAGAGAGTCACTAATTATGCAATTAGAAATATTTTTTTGTTCTTAAAAGCATACTACTCTCACTTAGAAAACAACACTTCCTTCCACAACTTGACTATTCCTGAAGAATTTTCTTAAATATCTGTTTACTCACAGTACCCAAAAATTACAGTTGTGATTAGAAACAGACCATATGCAAGTTTAACATCAACTTTTTTTCTACTTCAGAAAATATGGAGCACACACAAAAACAAAACAAACAAAAACAACACAGAAAAGTTTTCCTGCTACACAAGACAATAATTTGCTATTCAATTAGTGGAGGAATACTGTGATTAACCCTGAACTCAAACATGCAGATAAAATAAAGAGGAGCTGTTTTGCTTCTTTTACCTGTGCCTTGTCTGAAACATGCATATTCACTGAAAAGTTATAACGAAAGCTAAGCTATTTCATCTTCACCTAACCAACCAAGCAAAACTTCAGCTCAAACAGCTGAAGAAGAATACTGTCAACTCAGTGCCCACCAGAGAATCATAGAATGGCCTGGGTTGAAAAGGACCATAACGATCATGTAGTTTCAACCCCATGCTGTGTGCAGGGTCACCAACCACTAGACCAGGCTGCCCAGAGCCACATCCAGCCTGTAATAAACATTAAAAACAACAACAACAAAAAACATTACTAAAGAGGGTTGCTAACAAAGCAAGAGATGCAGCTCTTCTCTTTATGCTACAAACTCTGTGCTAACTTACATTTACTAAAGGCGTTGTCAAATATTGGCCATTAACAGTTTCAGACAGGAAAATTGGACAGTTCTGTCAGCAAAGGAGAATTAAAAGGGGACTATAACGGCACAGTTTAACTGTTAACATGAGGTTTTCATGGTCACTCTTTGCAGCTCTAATTCATGCATCAAAAGTGTCACAGGGCCCTTTTGGTCCTTTTCTTTGCAGAGATAGATGAAAGTAAGCTAAGACCTTAATAAAAAGGGAAAAATGAAGTCCAAGGCTAGAAGATAAAGGGAAAAAAAAATGCAGAAGTGAAAAACAGCAAGAACAAACCACAGTAATCAGCAACAGGGCTTTCCTGCACTGTCAGTTCCAGCGTAATTTCAAAACCCATTTGTAAGACTAGGGAGACATGCTACAGTGTAACTGAGATGCATCACTTACATTGTGTTTCTTCCACAACTGCCCAGCTTCACAGCCACGATTTTGAACTATTTCCACAAAAAGTTGGATTTCATCATGTCCTTAAGTAAGAATTACTACTCACAATTAGATCAACTGAATTAAAGTAGCACTGACTGGTGACAGTGCTTCCAAATGTACATATATCTCACCCTACTCCATCCCTCAGCTTCGCTAGTACAATTTACATGTGAGGTAACTCTATAAAATACAATAGTTATAGATTTTTTTTTTAATCAATAGTCATGATGCTTTATTTTTCTAATTTCTTTTTTCTCTTGCTATTACTGCTATGTTTTAAAACTTCTTAGTATGTCTCAGAATTGGGGAATTGGGTCAGCTAATTATACTGACAATTTTCTTTAGTCCTTTTCTTTCCATCGAAGTTGATTAAATCTCAACTCAGTATGTGAAATACAGAGGTCTAGAAACCTGCCAACTCGAATTACTGCTCATGTTTCCCAAGCAAGCGTGGAGATCACGCAGCTCTCCAGTACTATAACTATGAGATAAAATTCAGAATAAAACACTTCTATTTTTGCATGTAAATAATGTATATATATATTTATATGTCTGAGTAAGTTTTGCATCAAATTATCCATTGCAATTAACAGCTGAGCACTTCTCAGGGTACTTGCAAAATACTATTTTGAAAACATAATCATCCTTATTGTTATTATTGGTTTGTCTGCATATTGTAGGCATCTCTGGCACTGCATTCTTTTTGGCAGTCTCTAGTTCCTACAAACTCCACAACTTAACTTCAGAATAAAGTTATGTTAGTTCAGAATATAAAATACACATACAAACATTTAAGAAGAGGGAGAATTGCAAAAAGAAGTGCATTTGTTCTTTCAGCAACAACTCAGAAATGGCTCAGCACTCCTAGACGAGAGTGCACAACAGAGCTGTATCATTGTTGCTTCATTGTACTTCGCTGTTGTTCAGATCACTAACTCAGTTATTCATGTACATAGTCATCCTAATTTTTTTTTTCCTTCAAGGCAGGGGAATCTCCTAAGCAGAGCATGTACATAAGCAGGTTATGTGATCGCCAATGACAAAAATCAAATCTCCTGATTCTCAGATAACATAATAGCCCAAACAAATATTTTGTGAATTTGCACTATT
The DNA here is from genome assembly GCA_002909625.1 of Bambusicola thoracicus. Lineage (NCBI taxonomy): Eukaryota > Metazoa > Chordata > Aves > Galliformes > Phasianidae > Bambusicola > Bambusicola thoracicus. The sequence goes on along the minus strand of PPHD01008552.1, from coordinate 5,999 downwards.
GGAGCATTGCCCAGAAGAATCTGTGTAATGCTTACTACAGAGGTAGAGTCAAATGGAACAAGAGGTTGGCATGAGAGCATTCATTTCCAAAGCAGCTTTTGAGCTGCTTCTGATGGAGCTGTTCCATTGTCTTCTTCACATGCTTTTCTCCGCAGTCGAACTGCATTTACATGAAGACAATATATGTGTGTGTACTGTACAGGTTTCACTGGCAGTGAAATCACTTGGGAAATGCATTTTTCATCATCAGTTTCATACTTATTCCACGTCTTGTTTTAAGATGGCAACAGTTAGATTTTATGTATGGCTTAAAAACAGGTGTCTGATAGTACTGTTGTCACCATTATTTTGAAGTCACACAAAATATTCTGAAGTATGTAGCTCTGGTTCTCTATTTGTAACAAAAGTAATGAATTACATGATTGCTAAAAGAGAGTTCAGGCCCTCATGCATTGCCAAACCTTTGGTATAAAATCTCTCTTGAGCAATGTAGCCATTGGCTGGAATTAAGTCAAGCCATCCTTTAAATCTCTTTGCTTGTCAAACTGATTAAAACTGTAACTGAATCCTTTAATACTAGTGTATGTCAAATGGATGGTCTGTCAGTCCTGCTACTTAGAACAATAAGAAATAATTAACTTGAGAATGCTCAGATCATAACTCTCAGGCCCCTCTGGCTCCCCACACCTTCCAAAATAAGTGGTTCTGTCTTCCAGAAACTCTCTTCAAGCCCTGGTTCCAGAAAACTTGTGTCACTGGTACTAGGAAAGCTCATTTTGCTTGAATTCCACCCAGTTCATTTATGGCATGGGAATGACAAGACTGAGGTTTACTGGAATCTTCACTGGATGTTTTCATTAAAGTTCTTAATTATTATGATAAAGTCTGAAGTTTTGCCAACACAAAGACAGCAAAAACTTCACATTCTTCACAGTAGATTTGGTTATTGTTACCCATTATTGCTCTGTTTGGACTGAGACAGTAGTAAATGACTTTGAAATAGGTACAAGATAAGTTAGATGCAATCAATTTAGTCTTCAACTACTTAAAACAGAAAATGCATGGAAAATATTCCTAGTACAACTGCTTGCAGGATTAAACAATGACAGCCTTGAAACAATAAACTTGATCAGTACAATAGAGGCTGTATGATAAAAATGTTGCTGTGACCCATAAGTGAGGACATCAGAAAACTGAAGGATATTAGGGAATTCCTAATGTGCAATTTACAGGTATAATTAATTGTTGAAATAATAATAAAAAAAAATTGGCAGCTATACAGATCTGTTCAAAACTCCTCCTTCAAACTACCCTCCACAAAAACCAAGAAAATAAACCATTTAAATACTCCCAAACCAAAAGAAGCTGGAAAGCAGATAACATTCTCCTCTGCTAACAGGCAAAGAATTAAGAGCATGACACATTTACAGATTTCCTAGTCTGATGCTTTATCGTATCTTTGATTTTAAGAGGTCTAGCAGGGCTTTGGATGAAAAAGATAAGGGATCAGGGACAGTGGCAATTATATATGTCTGGAACAAAGGCAGAGCTGCAGAGCAAGAGGAAACACCTTTCTCTCATCTCACTGCCTAAAATACAATAGAAGGCTGCTCTTAAGCTTTGCAGCATCCCAGCATTTGCACAGGTAGTCCTTGACAGCTGCCATATAAAATTAAGTTTTAAAATTACACAACTTATAAATAACATATATATATTTTTAACAAGTGGACTTGAAAGTGGAATATGATGCTTTCTCTGAGTTTCTTCCTGCTGAGCTGCTCCAAAAAAGTCTCCTGTCGTGGCTGTTCCTCCTCCAGACTGCCACAGCCCAGGGAGCTCTACCCTTAACCCTCCCCTCTTCTGCAACCTCTTCCCTATTGCTCAGCAGCCTCCTAAAAATCATGCTGGTTTAATTATCATCTATGAGCAGATGAGTCACAGAGCTCTCATCCCTTCTGTTCACATTCACAGTTCAGAATCTCCTCCTGGATATTTGCCACTAGCCGTAGCACAGTATGCTGAAAAGCTGAAATCACGTTTCTTCCTAAATCCTCCCTGTTTCCTCCTTCTTTGCCTATCTCTGTCAACAATTCCACCACCTTATGTCCCACAAGCTCACAACCTGGGTGCCATTTCCAACTCCTCTTCACTTCCCACACAAATCCTGTTGATTTTCTTCCCACCGCCATTCAGAAATACTTTTTCTTTTCCACTTATGCTGCAGTTATTCAACCCCTGCAGTTTCTTGACACTGAGTCCATGGCATCCCTGCTCTGTTATTATTCTCTGCCTCTCTACTTTTAAGCCAGAGCTCACCTATATCTGCAGCAACCCATTCTGTCCTCCCCCATCAGAAACATATGTAAGAAATGACAGAGATGGGAGAAAGATTGGTGAGCACACACCATTTAAGATACTAATGGAAGAGGAAAATATCCCTATTGTGAAAAATATAATGCCAGCTATTAAATAAACACTACATAAAGATATATTCCCTATGCAACCTACACAAATGCATGTAACAGTCTAGAGTTTTTCCATGATTTAATGAAAATGCAATTATTATTATTTTTTTTAAAGTTCACAGTCCTTGTGTACAAACTAATAGCAATTACCTACCTTACCGAGTACAAAGAATTGCTCTAACGTTACTTAAACAACCTGCGTGGAGTGGCACCTATCACCATAGCAACTGAACGCTTCGTGTAAAAATTTAACACAACTTACATAAATCACCCACAGATCAAGCAACTACTGGGAAAAATTGCTCTCTGAATTAATAGAGATGCAACGTGGGCACTGAGCTCTTCCAGATTTCTGAAGTCATTTTCCATTTCCATTTACTTCTACCTTCCTTTCTATGAAAAGCATCATCTTGCTTTCCCTTGAGATCTGGTCACATACTAATTCTTAAGTATCACAGAATCATTAAGGGTCCAAAAGACCAGTAAGATCCCCAAGCCCAACCCATCTGCATATAATCACATTTCTTCCAAAACTCTGTTTCTAAAAGAAACTGGCAATCTATTAGGTCAGAAAACCCAGCAAGTATTTCATCAATGGCTAAAGTCACATTGACACTTGCTCATCTATCTTGATAAATTCCAAGCGCTCACACAGTTTAAACTGACTTTCACTTCAGGATGACTCTTCTACTCAAGACATTCTCAGTAGGTAAAAAGAATCCCCTGAAACTATCAACAGATGAGAGATTGGCAACCAGGGCAAAAATGTTTCAAAAGAGAGAAAGAAAAAAACCAACAAAGTAAAAGCAAACCTTATTCCGCACAGCTAATCCAGAAAAATTAGTGTCAAGCATTCAAAATGAGTTCTTTTATTACTGACATGCAAAATACAGTTTGTAGTGGAAGGTGTTTTGCAGCTCTTAAGTTTTTAATGCCACTTCCAAAATCATTTAGAGGTAAATAATTTTAGTTTCTTTACTTCTGTTTTTCCTTTAGGATAGTCATTAAAAAGAACTGTGGTTGATAAAACACAATTGCTGCAAAATACTTCATGATGCATAGTGCCTAGGTGGTTATTCTGCCAACAGAAAAAATAACTGAACTTGAGAAAACATAATGGCATTTAGGAAGATGGCATTTCAGGCTCAGCTATGACTCAAACATTTTACACTGGATAATCTGAAATTCTTAGTGTGTTTTTAATGGATTTAAGGAAACAAACACAAATGCATCTCACATGACCTCCCTGAAATCAGGCTTGACCCTACACTTTTCGTGATCAAAGCTTCCGCTGGCTTCCTAGCAACGCAGTTTCTGTAATTCACCAGGCTGAAGTGAAATCCTGCTTCTTAGCACTTGCTTACAGAGACTACACTGCCTCTGGAAAAGGAAAATCAGAGTTTCTGAAGGAAAAGTAGTGAGAACCAAGACTGCATTTCTACTGATCTGATTAATATAATCTTAATCCATCATCTTTAATGATTAAATTCAGCTTTTGCAAAGAACTACAGAAGAAACATGGCGTATCTCCTGCCTGCCCCTAGCTGAATGGAAAACAGTGATGGCACTCAACAAGTACTGGTGCAGTGTGCACATAAATCAAGTTAAAAAAAAAAAAAAAAGGGGGGGGGG
>PPHD01008551.1:10423-21634 GCA_002909625.1 Bambusicola thoracicus | reverse complement strand
TCTCTCTTAGGAGAAGACTCTGAACTTCAAGATAATAGAGAAGTACAGGAAAGAGGAGAAGGTCAGTAGCTCAGATTGTGCCTTGTGATTCTTATTCAATGCACAGGAGCACTGCATCACCTGAAGAGATGTCCCACACCGTCTGCTGACTGTGCCAGGAGCTGGTCCACCTAATTCTAATGCTGTTAGTCATCATAATGGCTGTGGGTCCATCTCTTAGGGATGTATGGTCTGTGATGGATGCTGAAATGTGGCATCTCAAGGTGACCCCGTGCTTCCCTCTAGGTACTTTAATGTCGTGCTGTTGGAACAGGGGCCTGGCACTCTACTTGAGCATTGCAACTTTTTATGAGCTGCCATTCATTATGTTTCTATAGCACCAAAAAAGAAGTGTGCTGCCTTCAGGTAATACACAGTGGTGGTCCTGCTGAGATCTTCAGCTTACAACTGACTCCCTTGGAGAACAGAAAACCTTTGGCTGGTATCATATTGTGTAGTGAAGGCAGCTGTCGATTCTCTTTTCTGACATGGATCAAAGGTGTAGAGCTAGTTTCATTTAATTTTAATTAAAGGTGTAGGCTTTGTGTAATTGCTGGAAAAAAAATAATGAATGTCTTGAGACATTATATTATTTTCTGACTTTATTTGCCTTCTCCTTCCACAGACAAGCCTGTACATGTTCACATAAATACCCAGGTACATCTCTTCAGTGTGCCTCAGTAGGCTGCACCTCACTATCTATGTCAGGCTTTGGACTAAAAAAGTCCTGAAGGACAATAATTCCACTGAAGTATCTCCACCAAGCCCTTAAAGCAGTGCAGGACCAATGATTCCAGCTCCCTCTGGATGCTCCAGAAAGAAAAAAAAAAAAAAAAGACTCAGAATTCTTTCTGTCAAGACTTATGCTCTTCTATTTGCTGGGGCAATGCCCAAGACCGTATAAGATCTGTCCTAATTTAAGTTATAGGGAAGCTCCAACAGGAATGGCAGATAACGTAATCTTCTTGAGAACGTCAGGTGTTACTTCCCATTCAGGTCTGTGGATGTGTTTATTTGTTTGGTACTTCTGCAAGTTGGTTGATTTATTATGCTTATTGTAGTATCTGTCTTCTTAATTGGGTGCTAAAGGGCAAACAAGATTAGATTAAGCTAGAAGTTACTGGAGTATGATCTGCTGAACTTAAAGTGAATTAACAAGCATATGACTGCTGATTCTAATGGCAAGAAGAACTTTTTGTTTCTGTTTCTCTGTCATCAGTGCAATTGGTATACTGAATTCTGGTTTTCAGCTGTAGGTGTGTGACTGGATGGGTGCAGTTGGATGGTCAGAACATTTGGTTTGGTGTCTTTGTGTTGGTTTAGGCAAACTTTCCAAGCCTAAGGGAAAAAAGTCAGTAGAACGAATGAAAAATGGCAGTTATTTTCTTCTGTACAGAAACACTCTCCCTGAAGGACTCTTTGCTTTCAATAATTCAGTTTCATTGGTTTTACTTGAAGAAATGGTCTGTAAATCTCAGTCTTATACTTCTGGCTATTTTGTGCCTGATAAATCATTGAATGAATCCATCAGAAACATATTGGCACATTTAAAGAAAAGGTCTGGAGAGAGCTAGGAAACAGATGTGCATTAGCTGGAGTAACAGACAATGTACAGCATGCACAAGCGTGGAGAAGGATGATTAAAGTCCCATGCAGAGGCTGCAGGGGCCCACAGCTTCAGCAGTCTGTTGAGTCCTTATACCGTGCTCATCAGCTGAACTCAAGTAATCCTTTGCCCTAATCACACAGGATAACTTCCACTTCTTCCAAGCTTCTAGAACATCACTGACGCCAGCAGCCAGAGCCTGTTTACTTCCCTTGTCTGTGCACACGTAAAAATATGCTGCTGGTGGATCCTTGAGTTTGCAGTTTGGGCTCCTCGCTGCTTCCCAGCCCAACCTCTCTACTATCTTGTCAGGAACTTGGCAGGGGGCTGCTTCAAAAGCTGCTGTGCACTTGCAGGCATTCAGATTCCTTCTGATTTGTATCTTACTCTGTGGGCAAACTTGCCCAGTCACTAAAAACTAACCTGGGAATTTTCACAGGCTGTTGGATCTGAAAGTATGGAACAGCCCTACAGTGTAAGTACAGCTAATCCTGCTGCAATGCAAATCTTTGGGCTAGCTGATTTCCCGAGGCTCCTGTTGATTCTTTCATGTATGGCCTTCTGGTCAGCTACAAAAGCATGTGTAGGGGAAGAACACCATTCTGTGCTTTACATAATGACAGTCGTGCAGAAGGATGCTAGTTCCAGAAAAGCATGGGGAATGAAGTATCACAGATGCAATTTGTGGAAACCAGGGATTAGCTATTCAATTACCTCCTGGTCTAAATAGTCCTACTAATAAAATCTGCTAATTAATACCATCTGAGAATCTGGTCTCCACAGTTTTCATCTGCATTAAGTTCTTAGGGATGGGATATATTCTGGGAAGGGCATGATCTGGATGTGTGGTAGCAGGCCTGAGTGATCCGGCTGGTCTCGCTCCACAACCATATTTTCTTCTCCAGAAGCTTTTCTTCACATACTGGATTCCATTTTTTTTTTTTCATCTTTTCGGCTTAAGACATGCTTTTTCTATATTGGTATAAACTTCTGTTACTGTCAGCATAGACTGGGGACTGTCACTGAAATGAAGGCCACTGGTCGGGGTCTGGAATCTAGGGTAGTCAACGTGTGACGCCAGCCCACTTGGAAAGCATGCAGTAAAGTAGGGACTGGCCATGAAGTATTTTCTTATACAGAAGTCAGCCTCACAGCTTGCCTGGGAGGCAAGAAAGCCAGAGGCAGTTGGAACTTTGGAACTCCGTGCTGTTATCCATCCTTGTTCAGCACACCCGGATGACATACAAAAATAAGAGTTTCATGCAGGCTTTATTCTCTTTTTTCTCTTTGCAAGGCCGTTCCTAGCATATTATCTAGCTGTTTAACTAGCTCTTTTCACTCTGAAATGCCAGACTGTGCAAAACGTTGAGAAAAACATGACTGTCCCTTTCTACTAAACACAGTATGTACGGGGATAAGATCTTCTTAACAATGTAGGGTTGAGGAGTCATAGTTTATATGGGATGACTAAGTCCCGATTGCCAGGGGACTAGAACAAACTGAAATAAACTGAGGGAGCTTTCAAGATATTGTAGATGAATCCTCATGGAGATGCATGCATTTTTATGTCCTTTTGCTAAAAGTCGCAGTCAAAATGTCAACAGTGGTGGGACTGTTTGTTCAGCCATTTCATTTAAAAGCTGGTAAACTGAGATGTATTTCAGTGCGGTTGTTTAAAGATAAACGTTGTTAAAGAAACCCAGAGCTGACCGTTTTATTAGGAGCTCTGCTCATATTATTGTCCTGCCTTATTTGAAGTCTGCATGTCCTGCCTCGTTATTGTTTGACGTTATCTGAAGAGAACACTACGAGTGATGTATCTGGGCAAAATCACTCTTACATTTCTTTATCACTTGACCACGTGGGAGACAATGCATGAATTTCACAGCTAGAAGGAAAATACTCTCTCCTCAATTCATTTTAGATTTTCCTTGTCTAAATAAAAAGTTTGTAGATTATCCAATATCAGAAGTGCTCAAAGATTCTATTCTGTTTTGTTCTGGTTGTAACATTCAAGCTCATAAAAAGATGAAGTGAAAATTGTGTTAGAAAGGAGTGTGCTAACAGGAAGTCCTGTTAATTTAGGAAACATCAGCCAGATAAATACATGTGCAGTAGTTTTGAAGGGCTAACCAGTCTTAAACTGTTCTTCCCAGGCATTTTGAGTTCCACTGCATGCAATATGCACAATATGCACACAGCCTGAGACTAAGAAATGTGCACAGCATGCCAGATGAAAGGATGTGGTATCACTCTTCCCAGGGATCTGTTTCCTGGAAGGAACCTGACTCCATCAGGGGCCAAGAGGTGCTTGGAAGCAGGTTTATCATCTGCTCTCCAAATTGTTGCATCAACAGCAGGTCGGAGAGCTAGGTATGTGCAAAATGGCAGAGAGGCTGGCATGAGCTTTTCTATTCCAGTTGCTGGGAGGTTGTGCTGGCCACTTAGCTCTCTTATATGCCACGTTTCCACTTATTAAGCTCTTTCTTGAGAGCCTTTTTCTCTACCTGCTGCCCTGCATCTTCTTGTAGTGTAGCTGTTTCTTCCTGAACGTTGGTGAAGATTTGGAGTGGGATGGGGAGAAGGGAGAACAAACTAATTACAGTGGGGGTTTTACTGCCTCCATCACAGTTTCAGAGAGCCCAAGTTATTATGTAGAGCGGCCTGGAGTTAGTTAAAGATCTGAGTCTTTGTCTCTCCAAAATGCTGAATTGCTACAGGACAACGAGACCTGCTTCCTGAGGTATAGGAGGCAGTCTGTGAGTCGGTCTTGTGTCCACTAGAGAAAAGGTCTTGCAGAAAAGTCCTTCCCACACCCTCCATTCAGCAGATCCTGCTTCCTTTCCTGCTCCTGTTAAGGGGAACAGGCAGCAGCCAAGACAAGAAGCCTTTGGGGCTGCCTTGGCTAAGGGAAGGGCAGACTGAGCTCTGTGCTGCTGGGGCGGTCGGGAAACACGGGCTGTGACGATTATTATCCCCTACCCTGGTGCCCTATTGTGGGACACGCAGGGTTTGTCTGTCTGGGCTGCACCCTTACAAAATGCTCAGCCCTGGGCTCCCCCAGTGCTGGGCAGGCTGGCGGTGTGCTAACCACCGGCGCCTGCTGTCTTGGCAGTTCCCTAATGCCAAGTAGGGAGTTCCCAAGTTCTAGGCAGTTCCCTACTGCTGCTTGTGCCTCACGCCTGCCTGCCTCCCCGAGGGGCAGAGTGAGAAGGGCCTCCCTGATGCACCGCCGCTCTACTTATTTGCAGAGCTGGCTAAATGCATGGTACGTTCACCGGCTGCTTTCTCACAAGCAAGCCACTCCTAGCAATCTGCAAATCCTTAAATTCTGCTCCTTGTCTGCTCCTCATCTGCCTACGTGCCCTAATCAATAGGCACCATCCTTTCTTTAAGCATCAACAAGTTGATACAGAGCCTTCTTGCTCACTGAATGTAGCACTTGTGCCACACAGGCAAGCTCTTGCCTGGCATGGAGTTTACACAAGAACTTTCCCACGCTGTCTACTTCCAAATGCAGTATGTGGAAAGCAAACTCTATCCACACACCCTTACACTCCCCAGAAACAGACTCTGTCTGCAACAGAGATCTGCTGGGGAGGCAATAATGAAGTTAAAGCCCTGGTGGAGGAAAGCAATGCTTCTTCTGCAGCGTTATCTTCTGTGGGATGGTGGCCAAGCAGTGCAGAGGAAGTTGTTAAATTTATGTTGTGCGCCATAATCAAGAGCTCTTCAATCTAGGAGGAGTTCACGTCCTCCTAGCCTAGATAGAGAACAGTTTATGGAGGATGAGGAAAGATAATCCTGTTAATTGTCTCTTAATAATTCTTAGTGTTTCATCTTCATCTGAGATATTTGACTCAGCCCCTAGGGCTCTGAGTTTCATGAGGCTACAGGTTCTGTCAGGAAGGATGCACAGTCCCTGCTCCATGGGAGACCTCCATGGGAGAGCTCATGATTTGACTCCTTGCTTTGTTTCTTCTGCTCTGGGCTCCCTGCATGTGCATCAGGAGCTGCAGTAATCACAGACACAGAATGGAGTACAGAAGGGAAATGAGCCCCAGCCCTCCTCTTTTTTTCCCCTCTTGTTCATACATCAGGTATGTAGATCGGTTGGACATAAAAACTATGCTGAAGGAAAGAGAAAGGAAAAACTGGAAATGGGATGAAATACACAGGAATTTGTTCAGGGTAGAACATGCCAAATTAATGCAGTGCCTTTTTTTTTTTGTAAGATAACTGACCTTTTCAGACAAAGCAAATGAAGTCAGTCTACCCTAAAAGGTTGAAGTAATACCAGGAAAGTGAAGAAGATACAGAAGAAATGGGAATTTTAAGGTGAGGAAAGCACTGACGAACAGGAAGATAATGGGGAGTTATGATGAAATGAGAACAAACACACCAGAAGCAATTACTGGTAGAATTCCTCCAGGGCTGGACTTGGACTGTATTAATGTTTCATTCCCAGCTGTGGCACAAGAAGCCAAAAGGAGCCAGTGGGATTAATTGATGACACAGTGTTAAGTATTGTCAGTAGTGGGGCACATGAGATGCTACCCACAGAAAACTTGTCAGTTTGAGCAATAAGCAATGGTGAATAACAAAAGAAATCAGGTGAAATGTAATGGGAAAGAGTGTAGGCCCTGATCTGAAGTTTTCTAATAAGTTCTCCTATAAGCCAGCTGCTCCTCAGCTGGAAACAGGAGTTTGCTGGGGAAAAGGTTAAAACTCAGCTGCAACCAAGATTTGGGACACCTTGTCCCTCCCTTCCCCTCACAGGCTGTTACAGCAGTTGCTGTGGCTCAGGCCTTTGCTGACGTATCACCTTCCCCCTCAAGTGCCACGAATGAGGCAGAAGCTCTAGCCAGGTATGACAGCCGGCTTTTTGCCAGTTCCTTCTTCCAATGCATGGGGATGGAGCAGTGGGTAAGGGCTCAAAGCTGGCTGCGGAAGGCAGAAGATGTTCAGTTCTTGGGCACTGTTTGTTACCAAAACAGCCATTTCCTGTGGGGGAGAGATGACTGGATGGATGGGAGTGTGCTATGTGTTGTGATCCGGAACACAAGCTGCATCACACTGTATTAGTCAGTCACGGCGTGACTATGAGCCACCAGTATATGCGAAGCATAGTCCTAGCATGTTACAAAATATATGACAGCAACAGAGAGAAGGTGGGTTTTGTGGCCTGGTACAGGGATTCCTTGAGATTCATCTAGAAGGCAGTGTTAGCTATAGATTTGTTCAAAATGCAGAGAAGTGCATCATGAATGAGCATGAGATGGAAAAGCCATTGTAAGAGGAGATTCAAATGTGTCAGGCTTGTTTCAGTTAGCAGGAAGAGGTGAAGGAGAATATGATGTCTCCCCATAGAGGGTCTGGGCACTTGGCAGTCTGGGCAGAGGTAAAGTAAAACCAAAAGTAGAAGACAGAACTGACCACAGATAAATCAAGGCTTCAGATTAGCAGGTATGGAGCCCCATAGGATTGCTTTTTAATAAAACAGTGTGGCAAGCAACTTAACATGTTTTAAATGGAGATTAATTTGTTCATGACAGTTTGTACTTCAGCTGATAGCTGAACACAGGGCTCAGGACAGAGGTCCCTTCCTGCCATACACACTCTGGCTCTTTTTGAGTTGCTATTATTTCCAGTTGTGCACGTTGTTGAAGATGAGAGATTTCCAACAAGCAGGTCTCGTGGCTGATCTCCAGTAAAATGGAGAAATATTCCTCTCTTCCTTGGACACCAAAGTCGCTAGGAATATCACAATGGCAAGGAGGAAATGATGCATCTCCCACATTAATGTCACTGAAAAAAGCCACATAGCCATTAATTCATAAATCCTATCTCAAGTTCAGCCAGTGCTATTGCCTGGACATGTGTATATATGTACCATGTACGTGTGTGAGACTGGTAATGGCCCAGGACACACTGGATTGCCATATCAGCAGTAAGCTGGCATTTAAGAAATAGGTGGAGCATACCATGTTGTTTTTTTTCCATACCAATACTTGCACATGTTCACTCTGGTGCTTCCTAAGTCCCATTTTGGCCAGAGTGTGTATGTATCTTTGTGTGCATACATCTTTACACAGCTGTATTTACGTGTATAGATATCTACAGTGAATGTGGGAGTGAGAAGAAGATGCTTGGGTACAAATAATGATACACTTCCTTTACATGTTGACGTTACAGGACATTATATTTTCAAGACTTATCCTGGCTCCCCATCTGGAGACACATGTGTTCACAGGATGGGCTGGAATTGCTGGGCTTTCCCCAAAATTACAATCAGATTGCAGCCACTCCTGTATTCCGTGGATACTTTTGTTAGTCACAGGCCTACCTGCTCCTCTTTGGAAGCTTTTGATGAGAAGAGTCACGGTGGGTACCTTTTTTACATTCTTTCCAGAGCTGCCACCCTGGAAAGTTCCTATGACACATAATTATGCCACCAACAAAAAAAATGCTCTATTGTTTAATTTAAGGAGCTTACTTATTAATTTAATTGAAGGAGCTTACTTAAGCTCCATCCGTACTTTCCAGGTTTTGTTGTATTAGTGTAGCTAGCTATAGTTGTAGATGGCCAACTCCTAGTACGCACAAAGTAGAGATCCTTTTTTTGAGGGCTGGCATCAGTTTTCCCAACCTCTTCCAGACAAATCATAGTATTCCCACTGATCTGGTGCAGCTGCTTGTATAGCTGCCAGAGACATCTCCGTGAGCCCCCGATTCTCACCACGCCATCCCTAAATGAAGAAATAAGGACATTTGCCTCAGTGAGATGGACTTAGATTTAATAGGTGGTATTCACAACCCTTCACACCTGCAGAAGCTATGAAGCTTTTACAATTACTCATATCAAATCTTGAAAAATGAGGGTGGGCTAACTTTTTTCCTCTCTCTGCCTGTCTTGGTAACCCTTGAACCTTTTTGGCTGACAATATAAAACCCAGATAAGTGGAAAAGCAGATGAAACAGCCCGAGGCAGCATAGAAGCACTTCAGCCTGGAGAGGCAGATGTTGGCAGGGCTGTGAGAGAGCCATGTAGGAGGAAGTTGGGAGCAGCCTCTAATGAGAAGATGCTACCAGGCATCTTATCATGCACATGCATCTGGGTGTGTGCACGTGTGTTCGCCTGTGTGTGCATGCAGCAGAGCTCGCTTGTGCCTGTGTAAGAACAGCTACCAGACCAAGGCTGGCATTCGCCTAGATTGGACAGAGCTCAAGAATACTGTTTACATAACTTAATTATTTTGCCAGTACTTTATGGATCCTCTCAACTGGGAATGGCATTTCCAACTAGCTGAAGTTTGCTACACACAGTAAATGTGTGAATTGTTCCTCCAAGATTTTACCTGAGGCACAGAAAGATGCAAGGTGAAAAGAGAAATCCTATGATGAGAGACACTTTCTTACCTCTCTAAAATCCTTCGGGTGGAACAGGAGCTATAAAAGGCAGCATGCACATCTATGGCCTTTATTATTTAAGTTCGCCAGGATTTTGATAACTTCAATCTCTAGTTTCTTTCAGCACATATTAATACTCTTCTCCCCAGAAATTCAGCCAAATCGATTCCCATTTACCTCCTTCCTCTGCTGCTGGAGTTGTTCAGGCTATCTCTACACAACTCCTACGCAGACTGCAGAGAATATTTACAAGCACTCTCTCTCACACGTCTTAGTGCATGCTCAGCTCTTGTTTTTGTTATTGTAGGAGGTTACTATTTTGGGGAGCTATTTAAGTAGCTCCCAATAGGCCTTGCTTTAGCTCAAGCTACATCTTTTATGTTGTGGGCAGTCTTGAAACATAACTGATATGACAATGCAAAATGACTGTGAACTTTATAATATTCTCAAGGACACGCTGACCAGGGCTGTTTGTTTCAGAGCTGGCTGTGGGAGCAAATTGACCATAGAAATAGCTTCTTGATACCCCAACAAGCAAGTAGAGGGCTTGAACTACTACACGTGTGAGTACGTATGCTAGGAAGACTGTTTCAGAATATATAAACTTCTATTCAAGAGACTGAATATTTATTTCTGAACCATAAACTGTCAAAAACCTTTAGGCAATCTGCCTTCCATTTCCTATTTGTAAAATTTGCTGTCTTTGTGGGTTTCTGGGACACATTTGGATGTTGTGATGGTGCCCACGTAGTTCCAGAAAGTTATTAGGATGCAAAAAGACAATGCCATGATGTTACCTCCCCTGCTATGACACAGTGTGATGGGAGGAGCACCAGGGCTGTCTCCTGATTGCTTTTGCAGACAGCAGTTTCTTGTATTTACAGCTCCATCAAAATGCACTTAGGTGTCATATACTCCATGTATATACATGCTTCAACTAAAACTCCCAGTGCTTAGATGGAACATTATTTTTCTACACTCAGTGGCGTCTGAAACTGTGATGGAAGCAAGCCATTACTGCTCTGGGTGTGGCTGTTGTGATACAGTGCTCCTCATATAGGAACTGAACGCAGACTCACACGTTTTACACAGGCCACTGAGGTGGTGCTGAATGTAATGGTTTATGGCCACTGTTCAGCCCACCTGAACTCCCTGGGTGGATGAGTGACCTTGACTTACTGGATTTTGGACTCTCTTGCCAGTTCCTTGAACTGTCCCTCAGATAAAGTTTATTGTGAGTATATGTCTTACCCAATCCAGAGGCAGAAAAATGTGTTTAGCTAACTAGCTGCAAGATATTCTTGACATTTTTTTCATTGCTTGACTGAAGCAAAATATGACCTTAAAAGCATCAGTAAATACAGCAGTTTTCATGTAAACACATCAGATATACATCTGTGTTTTCTTTGTTCTCTACTGATAATAGAGAATTTGTAGAAGGAAGGAGTGTGCATACCTTCCACTCTGTGGGCTCCTTTCTATCCTTTAGCAGTGGCCTTTATCTACCAAGAGGTCTTTCAGAGAGCTTCTTACAAAGAAAGGAGATAGGGCACAGAGGTTTGGAGAAGCTGAGTACTGATCTTAGAATCACAGAATCATAGAATCAATAAGGTTGGAAAAGATCTCTTAAGATCATCCAGTCCAACCTATCACCTGTATTTCCCTCTAAACCATGTCCTTCGGTACAACATCTAAATGTTTCATGTACACCTTCAGAGACAGTGACTCCACCACCTCTCTGGGCAACCCATTCCAGCGCCTGACCACTCTCTCAGAGAAGAATTATTTCCTAACGTCCAGCCTGAATTTTCCCTAACACAGCTTGAGGCCATTCCCTCTAGTCCTATCACTGGTCACAGAGGAGAACACCGAGGCTGACTCCCACCTCACCCCAACCTCCCTTTGGATAGTTTTAGAGAGCAATAAGGTCAACCCTGAGCCTCCTCTTCTCCAGGCTGAACAGTCTCTGTTCCCTCAGCTGATTTATCTCAGCAGATAAATTTTGGCAGACTTGTGAAATTGGTCTAGGAGGACCAACCACAAATACAGTAATGTAACTTGATTCGTTGGCCAGATTTACCTGGATTCAGAGCAAGTAAGAAACATGCTTTAAAAATGTATAGAAATGTTTGGATGTTGGAATTTGCCTTAACCTG
>PPHD01008550.1:0-21634 GCA_002909625.1 Bambusicola thoracicus | reverse complement strand
ACACACAAAGTGAAATCATCCAGAAATCTTTAGACAACAAAGCCCATGTCAACAGATAGCACACCATTTTAAGGTACTTCTAAAAATTGAGTTCTTTTTCCCTCCATCACCATAGCTGCATACCAAACAAAAGTGACGTGGCCAAATAGCCCTCTCTAACCCAGTCACAGGTTTATCAAGGCCTTTGATTTACTTGCATGGTTTTAAAGTTTATTTTCTTTTAGAGTGTTTTTCTGACACTGCTCTGTCACTGACCCTGCTGTCTCATGCCAAAGACAAAAATCTACTCAACAGCATGAAGAAAAGCTCTGGGAACTTTCACTGAATTCATAATTTAAGATTTATCTTTCCAGCTTCCTGAAGTTCAGGGAGAAATGGAAGCAATAGGTCTGCATTTATCTTTTACGAGAGAAATGAAAAAAAAAATCACTACTGAATTATCCAAAGAGCAGTTTGCATCTGCTGAAAGCAGAAATGTCAACATACGGCAGGCAGCAACGACCAGGATGTAGCCGTGTGTGTGCTGTGCAAACAGTCGTGTTGGTGCAAACAGGTTCCACCCGTTGGCCTCACTCCAGTGCTCCCCAGTGTCAACCCCAGAAGCTTGCACACCTTGGCATGGCAGTGGAGCCGCTCAGGTACAAAGCTAAGTTTGCACACTTCTTTCTCTCATCCTTCCCTTGCAAGTGCCCACGAGTATCCACAGAGATTTGTCTCACACCTGGGGAAAGTTGTTTTCATGCCTCTCAGTTATCTTTTCTCTGCTGCAGAACTACCAAAACACGAATCTCATCTGAGTCCTTTCTCTTTTAAAATGAAATACTGACAGGGGAGACATAAATCAATGAAAAGCAACACTACACAGAGTACCCTAAGAAAATTCACCACAAGAGAAGCCATTCGGTTGCTTTTGGGAATCACAACTCAGCTCCTGCATGAGCAGCATACCGCCTTCCCCACCCCAGCCACCCCACTGTGACTGTTTTCCATCCACTGCTGCTCCCCTGCTGGCATGGGCAACTTCAAGTTTTAAGCGCCTAGCTTCTAACTTCATTGGCTCCAAACACCATCCAGCAGCCTGGCTCCATCTTACACATTCAAGATTTATGTCACAAATATATATGTTCTCCACATAAACTTCATTATTTGCAGGCAGGTCATCTGACAAAGTCAAAACAAACTAAAATAGCAAGGGGCTTTCTTCTCTTCCTGCAGAATCTTCTCTCTCCAGTCTCAGCCAACAACTTTCCATTGCCCCTTCAGACTTTCATCGTCTTTTTTAAATGTCAAACACGACAACAGAACAGTCAGTATCTCAAATCCTACATACAAACATCAGCTCACTTTAGTACTTCCTTTCTTTCAGAAAACTTTGGCCTTCCCTTCAATCCCTTCATACTGTATGGGCTCAGGTTGTTTTAGTTTTCCACAGCTTCTAGCACCTCCTCTAAATTGCTGTTTGCCTAGATAGTTCATCTTTCTTGTCAATACAAAATCAGGAATGCTGGTTGTGTACCAAAACGTACACCTGACTGCATCACAATGCATTTTGTTCAAATAAATTTTAAAATCTAGCAGATGAGCCCAGACAGAACTGTTAAGAAGACCTTCACAAATCACTGTTGTACCAATAATTATTTCGTACCTTCTCCTAAAGAATTTTATACGTACTGCATGTACCCAAAATATCAGTATTAGAATCTCATTAATAGATCTTGATTAATTCTTGCAATTACCTTACAAGTTCGTGATGCAAAAGATCCGAGGGGTCACACTTCTTTGCAAAGTGCCTTATTTCACAGGTTTACTTATTTCTAACTTCTAATCTGGTGAAAGTTCTGCTTTTGTATGGTTAAACCTTTGTTTAAATAACACTTAACAGCGTGGCAGAGGTGCAGCCCAGGACTGTTGGCTGAGCACTTAATCCACTCCACGGACATGTTTTACAGCACAAGCGCACACCAGGGCTACTAAACTTACCATGCTATTCAGTATTTAAGTTCAGAGATTTAACTCCGAACCAATTACATCTGCAGGAAAAGAACTCTTTTGAGTCCATTTGAATTATAGATGCAAAAGTCCTGGCCAAATGCTATGTTTAACAAACAAGTTGTAAAAAGATACTCAGACGGCATTCACTGGTTACCTTCCTGCTTGCTGCCAGCATCACCACTCCACACCTCTCCTCTCTGTGCCTTCTGAAATCACCCTTGAGTATTTTTATGCGTGATTTCCTGCAAATACTGCTGTAATTTCTTACCAAACCCTCCTGAACTCTTAAATCATTGTAATGTCGATAAGGAAACAGTAAAGTTATGTTTAAATTGTGTACTTGTCTGGTACACGCACAAGTATACTTACGCACAATGTATACTTAAATAGGTGTGTATAATGAAATGTTTTCTTTTTCTCAGCCTTTCATCTACTCATGATTTCACCTGAAGATAATTCAGTCAGTGGTACCATAAAATATGTTTAGTTCCTCTTTTTCTACCTTTTGTTTTCAGCCTCTTATAACGTCATTCATAAAGTTTCAAAACTGGGGTCCAAGAACTCACACATGCCTTCTACTTTAATAGGACTACTCATTATAAGAAAAATGCTTCTGTAAGCAACTGCTGCACATAGAGGCCTTTCAGTTTAGTTGATTTTCCAGTTAACATTTCAGAATATTTTTATTTTTAAGCTTTTGACTAAAGGTCTTCAGATTTCAACACCCAAATTCATTGCATGCCCAAACTACTGTGCACCCTTGTCCTGTTTTGCCCAAGAAATACTAGTACAGAGACTGTAGCTCACTGCATATATGCAGGAAAGAGGGCAGGGGAGCATGGGATGGATACTCTTAATATTATAACTATTCAAAGCTATTTGTAGGAAATGGACATCTAGAACAAAGGTTTATTTGTCAGTGTGCCCATAATACAGCATGATCTTGATCCCATGCCTTTGGCACAGCATGGTCACGATCACTGCCCACTGGTGTGCTGTGAGAGAGGACAGTCTATAACAGCAGTTAATGAAAACATCCAAGACATGGTCATGCTGTGGCAATATGTTAAATACTTGAAAGCACACAATGTTATAAGGCTAGGAACATTTTAAATTTTAACAACTGCATCCAGCAAATTAGTGATTTTGCAATACTGATACTGAGTCACAGTTCATGCAAAGTAAATATCACAATTGAGCATAGTTTCCAATTAAAAAAGTATGGATCCATTTATTTCAAGAGCATGCCATCTAGATTGGTGCAGGTGAACGCAAAGCTGGACATGAGCCAGCAGTGTGTGCTTGCAGCCCAGAAGGCCAATTTTATCTTGGGATGCAGCAAAAGAGGAGTGGCAGCAGGGAGAGGGGGGTCCTCTACTCTGCTCCTGTGAGGCTCCACTTCAAGTACTACACCCAGGTCTGGGGCTCCCAACACAACAAAGACATGCTATTGGAAATGATCCAGAAGAGACCATGAAGATGACCAGAGGGCTGAAGCATCTCTCCTACAGAGACTGGACCTAGGCTTCTTTAGCTCAGAGAAGAGATGGCTGCAGGGAGACCTCACTGAGGCCTTCCAGTACTTTAAGGGCGCTTATGGACAGGAGAAGAAATGACTTTTTACATGATATAATAATAATAGGACAAAGGGAATGGCTGTAAACTGAAAGGAGGGAGATTTAGATTACGTGCTAGGAGAAAATCCTTTACTCAGAGCGCAGTGAGGCGCTGGCACAGCTGCTCAGAGAAGGTGTGGATGCTCCATCCCTGGAGGCACTCAAGGCCAGGATGGATGGAGCTCTGGGCAGCCTGAGCTGGTGGGGGGCAGCCCTGCCCACAGCATGAGGGTAGAACTGGATGGGCTTTAAGGTCCCTCCCAACCCAAACCATTTTATGATTCCGTGATTACAGAATTTTGTGTTTTACCTAATCTGCAATATATACTGGATACTGTGTTCCTCACATGTTAGTATCAGTGCTAACTTACTTGGCAAACACACCAAATGGATCCTTCTTTGAAATTCTATTTTCAAAAAAATATTATTTCAAAGGAACACCAACAGGAAACATGCTTTGTAGCAGTAACGCAGGAACATTTTTTGTAGTCACTATTTCCTTTTGTACTTCTACAGAACTTATAAATACTAAGAGGCCATACTTCCAGTAACCACTAACAACAGTTTTGAAGGAAGTCAATAAAACATTATCTAAGTAGCAATCCTGTTTGCAGAGGCCTGTTCATTACTGAAGTAATCCCTGCAAAAATTGGACAGCATCGACAGTATCCGTGGATGTTTTTTTCAGTTACCATACATATGATATATCAGTTTGTTTTAGGAAAAAAAAAAGAAAAAAGAAAAACAGAACCATTTCAAGGGATATGAAAAAAAAAAAGGCAAAAAGGACTCACCAAAGGTTCAGCCATTACAACTTCAATTTTCTTTTCAGCCTGAACAGCAAATTCAGCGAAGAGGCTTTTGATGACATACTCGCCAGGTTTTACATCTGGATCAATAGTAATGTTAGACATGATGATGCCTCTCTTTTCCCAAGTGGAAGCAACACTTGGAGAAACTCTGCGTTTATTTACTCTGCTGGGTGGCGTGGAGGCTATTAAAAAGAAGAAGAAGAAAAGAAAAACAGTGAGCTATAAAGCAGAACTTCTAAATAATGACACTTCTTAGAATCATAGAATCTCAAGGTTGGAAAGGACCTACAAGATTATGTAGTCCAACCGTCCTCCCATTACCATTGCTACCACAAGCCACTAAACCATATCTCATAGCTCCTCATCCAGACGCCTCTTGTACACTACCAGGGACAGTGACTCCAGCGACAAAATTGCCTCAAGGTGTGTGAACAGCCTCATTCTGAACATAACTCGTTGATGACCACGATAAAATATACAGACTTTAATATACAGTGTGTTCAGTTCACGTACGGCTAAAAATCAGAAGTTCAATTTGTAGGACCATCTGCCTGTCTTATGAGACACATCTTCTTGGGGTAACATTCATAAACCATCAAAGTTCAAGGTTCTGCTGGGTCTACAAGAAATGCCTTTGCAACTTTTGTCTGCAATTTGATTTTTCCAAAAATAATGCAAGTTCCTTCTAGAAATGTCACACTTACTATTTTTCTCCACTCTTGCTGTGGTTTAACCCAGCCAGTGGCTTAGCACCACAAAGTAGTTTGCTCACACCCACCCCCACCAAAGTGGGACAGCAGAAAGAAATGGAAAAAGGTAAAACTTACGGGTTGAGATAAAAACAGAAAGGGAAGAGAAACTATAATAGTAATAATAATAACAACAGCAGTGATAGAATATACAGAACAAATGATGCACAACACAATTGCTCACCAGCTCCCCGCTGTCTGATGCTCAGCCAGGCACTGAGCAGCAGCAGCAGCCTCCTCCCCCCGGCCAGTTTTTTCTCAGCATGACGCCAGTTGGTACAGGACGTGCCTTTGGCCAGTCTGGGTCAGCTGTCCCACTGCTGTCCCCTCCCAGCCCTTTGTGTCCCCCCCAGCTCCTTGCTGGCAGAGCAGCACAAGAAGCTGAAACAACCTTAGCTCTGTGTAAGCACTGCTCAGTAACAACTAAAACATTGGTGTGCTACCAACATTATTCTCATCCTAAATCCTAAACACAGCATCGTACTAGGAAAATAATTAACTCTATTTCAGCTGAAACCAGGACATCCCTCTAACAACAGATCTTGAAGACCTGTCCCCTACCAGCCATATTAAAGAACTGATCAACATATTAGTCTCTCTCTCTCTAACAGAGCTTTCACTCATCTACTGAAGTTGTCACAGGCTAAGATTGCATAATATTTATCCACTTTAAATTTCACTTTTCCTCTCTAAGCACTTGGAAGCATTTCTTTGCTATTACTACAGCAACTGTCTGACATGACTTGCAGTATCAAAGATCAGGTATTACAACTCACTGTTCAAAGCGCTTAATTCATCCATGACAATTAGGGGAAACAATAATAATTCTCATATTGCACACATAAAATCAAAATACTCATTGGCTTATTAAGTTTTTTTTTAAATATTAGAAATTGATACTAAGACTTCTCGTGATACTGAGAATTTCCTGCGTGATCTACTGAAGGAAAGGAACCTGCTTATGCAAAGGGGCTGGACAAGATGAGCTCCAGAGACCCCCCTCAACACCTATGGTTCTGTGTTTCCTATTCACACTAGGATTTTCTTTTCCTATGATGTTTGTACAGGGCGTCTGTTTTACTTTATTCCTTATTGTGTTTTGCCCAGGTAAGGCTCCGTAGGCTTTCTGTGATTAAAAAGGCACTGAGATGCACTTTACCAATTTTTCTTCATTTTCAAAATTTTCCTTAGTTTTCAATTTGTGCAAATGCGATTCCTCTGTGCTAAATATTATCCACGACTTTCACCCAATGCTTTTTCATTCTTCATCTCATCTGTGAAAATACCGGTTATCACGGAAACCAACTCTTAAGAGTCCTTCACTTAAAGCCTTCCCAAGTTTGTCACTAAACCCCTCGGAATCTCTTCTGTAACTTCAGAAAGTTATATTTGACATAATGCAGATTTACTCAACATCCACAGAAAGTATCCATAGCATTACTAAAGCTGACAATTCAGCACGAAGTGAAATGCACAAATGGTCCCAATTACCTCAGTCTCTAATGAAAAAGGAAAGTTCCTTAGCTTAAGCTTGTTAGTATGTATGATCTGTGTTTTTCCTCTAAGTATTTTTCTAGCCAGATTTGCTGCTCAAACCATCATTGCTAAGCAAAGATAAGCAGCACAGACTGAGCAATACATGTTTTCCCATATATAAGCCACCATATGCCCTCTTACAGATGGGAAGGAAATGCCAAAATCACACAGCTGAGTTGCCAGTAATCAGGGGGCAGAGCAGGTGATGTGCCAATACACTCAGCACACAGGCACACCTGTCACATGCCATAATGTGCTTCAGAACATCCTGTAAGGCTTTAATTTAACTTTTTGGCCTTGGTGACGAGAGGCACTGAAATATATGTGCCACACAGTGCAGGCAACAAGAGCTAGGAAGTGCTGCCAGGCTCCAGACCCCCACGGTAGAAAGTCACTACAGCAAAGTACACCAAGGTTTTTGGGAAGAGACCAAAGTGCCTGCAACAAAGAAAGACAACAATCCAAAATACCTGACTTGAAAGGAAAACTCTTTTCTTATGCCACTTACCCATTAGCACAGGGTTTAAACACCTCATAACAAAACAAGCCCAGTTTGTTTCCCTGCAAGCACTCTGTGTTTCCTCCAACATGCATGTTCGTGCCATTCTTAGACCCCAGTGCTTCCAAAGGCAGCAAAGGAAATGAAACAAGTATGTTGTGGGTCAAGAGTGAAAGCACAAAGACATGAAAACAGAAAAGGAGAAAAGGAGGAATGCATCCTTCCTAACCTCAGCAGGTAACAAACAAAAACATCAAGTTTCTGAGCTTCACAGAACAGAAAAATGTTGCAACACACAGCAATTTTGAACAACTCTCCTACCATATTCATCAAACATAAACAACACATCTTTGTTGTTTTTTTTTTAAAGTGTCTAAATTGGAAAGACCTGAAGGCTTGTAAAGACAAGTAAACTAAAAGTTTCAGGTACTAAGGTGCCTAAAAGCTAAAGTATCCAACAGATACTACATATTTCTAGGCAAGCAGTTCCTTCCATTCTAAATATGAGTGTTTATAAGAAAGCCAAGGCTTTGTTCTACCCAACGGTAACTATTGACTTCATTGTTTGAAATCACATATGGAAACTAAAAGAAATGGGAGAATTGTAAACCATCCCTCGAGCATTGCTAGCTGCATCTGGTCAGAAAGAAGTTACTGAAGCAGCTGCTTTGGCTCCTTCTAGCCTTGCCTACTGGAGAGCGCCACGATGCCCATACAAGCGGGCAGAGGGCTTGACAGCAATCACCATCACTGCTGTCCAGCCCACGTTCCTCAACAAGAGCTGGAACTTTGTGCCTCTGCATGGAAACTGAGTGAGAGTAACGTACTTCTTAACCCACAAATCTCTAACTTTGTTCTGTGTAGGCAAGTTTTAAAAGTGTATTTACAAAATACACTTCTGTATCCAGCTTTTAAAAGATGACCTTAAAAAGCCCCTGCCACTAAAGAATCTGGAAAAAGCTGAGGTCTGATCACCCTCATAGTACCTTATTTACTTTGCACCACACAAAAGTCAACTAATTCTCAATAACAGGCCACAGAATCTCCTCCAAGTCCATCTAGCTCAAACCCTGTTCAAGCAGGGACACCCAGAGCAGGGTGCTCAGGCCCATGCAGCGTTTGGAGATCTCCAAGGAGAAGACCCCTCAGCTTTTGGGCAGCCTGTGCCAGTTTGCGCCCATTGCCTCTTGCCCTGGCACTAAGAACCACTGAAAAGAGCCTGGCTCCACCCCTCCTTGCACTCTCCCCTTAGGTATCTATGGACATCGATGAGATCCCCCTGAAACTCCCCTTCCCCATGCTGAGCAGGCCCAACTTTCAGGCTCTCCTCACAGAGCAGCTGCTGCAAGCCCTGCATCTTGCTAGCCCTCCACTGGACTCTTCCCAGTCTGTCCAAGTCTCTGATGTCTTATCTCACTGACTTCAACACATTAATTTTCAAAAATACAAAACAGCATCTCTTGCTCAGGATGAGGTCCCACGACTATTTAGGTTGATCTAAAACCAGACCTAAGGCGAGCAAAGCCACAGATACCTGCAGTACTGCTAGCTGCTAGATTCACATGCACAAATCTTTCAACTGATAATGAATCCCCACCCCCAACCAAAAAAAAAAAAAAAAAAAAAGTCAGATTGATGCAATCACAAACAGTGCCACAAGCAAGTTAGACATACAGTAGATTTGTTGAAGCACCAGCATACTCAAATAGCTGGATAGAAGACTAGGATTTACTTTAATCTGTGAACTTGCTGAGGACTCTTCATAACTCCTGCTCTGTATATGACAATGGTTGTGGTTTTAACTGCTATGTAAAACCAGTAAGTTAGCTTAACATAAACAGGGGAAAAAACAATACAAAGGAGGGAAAACAGGGAGGGAGTTGATTTGTGTTTAATAAAAGGATATATACACAGTAGTTCTTTAAAACTTTTAAGCCAAAATCTATTATCAGATTTCTTAACTGGGTCAAACTACACGATTATCTGGTATAATTATGTTCAGTGGGATTCGTGAACTTGCAATTGATAACATTCTAAAAAGGATCCGTGTGGATTTTAAACAGCATATTTAATAGGGAAATCTCATTACAGGGTAGGATTAAATATTTTCTTTCTCCTCTTCCCTGCCACCCAAGCATTATTTGTTGCCCGAGAAAACTGAAGTTTCAAACATTGTTTTGAAGCTTAAAACTAAAGAACAGTCTGCAGCACTTCAGACAAAATCTGGAACCAAAAACCATACCACTCGCAACAGTCTGATAACAAGAAACTACTTTCATGAACTGCTTGAAACACTGGGTGCTATTCACTTGAAACAATATCCTGTTTGTTTGTTCCAATGTGAGCTAGTGCTACGTGGGAAATTTGGAAGCAAGTGCCCCTGAAGAGCTGTAGGAAATATCTGTTAAACAGTATTGTTTGGTTGCTAGGGACACGCCAAATTGTTTGGATAGTTTCAAGGAACAGTAAAACAATACAAAGGATAATTAGACAGACAACGCACTCCTAGGTCAAAAGGCGACGCATGCTGATGGATGTTAAATTAGTAACAAGTTTTCTTCATGGTAAACACAAGCATCCAGACCTATGAAAGTTTACTTAATACCGAAGTTGATATTAAAGAACGGTATTTTTATCATCCTGCTTCTCTTTGTATAGTCCAAACACATCAAGTGGCAGAGGATATAAATGGGGTCTCATATACACCAATGAGGTTATTCAGGACTCGCACATACCAAGCAGGTACCCAAGGTAACTCATGCACATCAACCTGTGGCAGTGTGGGAGCACAACTGATTTCACAGCTAACATACAACGTTTTTTAGGTTTTGTACTCTTTTTTTTTGTACCGCTTCCCACTCAGTTAAGTGATGACCCTCCTTATTTGCTTTAAATAGCACTAGGTGACTCGCATCATCTACCTGAAATTTGCTCTACTTGAGTTGCTCTTGCATCTCAGAAAGCTGGAATGTTTGGTTGGACTGAAGCAGAACTTCTACCAAGTATCTGTCCTCTTTCATGATGGCTGCAAGTATGTCTGAAGTTATTATTACTTACCTTACATACAGTATACGATTATAAAATAAGAATACTCAACACACTTTTGAGAAGGCCTCCATCATTCTCATCAAATGGATTACGTATGTGGTTGCTACGTTTAGCTCACTGCTAAGGTAGTAAACCATTTTATGCAGCTTACCCTTAATGATTCAGCTTTTTATTATTATTTTCACAGCACAGATAGTATCACAGCTACTTTAGGCTTCCTGTGATACTTGCTGCAGAAGAGGGTTTGAAAGTCCAACTGACAATAAGAAAATTTCAAAAGATGGAAAATATTATCTGCATTTGTGCTTAACTAGTATTTTAATTAAACTCTTTGCCTCCTGCTCTGATAAACATCTGGACTATCTCACTCTACCTCACCGAAGTGAAATGAATATACATGGAAAGATATCCGTAACAAATATTAAGAGTGCTTCATAGCAACAACTCTTCATTCACTTCACTAGGGAAACCACTTATTTCCTAATAAGGACACTGATGCTCAATAGAGACAATCTGATCTGCCCAATAATCACCCAACAGTTCATGAGCAGAGCCAAAAAATTAAGTCTCCTGTGTCAAAACCAGCAGTCTGTTCTCTACAGCAAACGTTTTTCTGAAGACAAATAACTTTAAGATATACTTCTCTAATAAAAGATGCACTTTCCGAACTTTAGCCTCTGGTCTACAGATCGAGTATAAAGAAAGAGCCATTCTAAAACCAATCAAAAATTGCAGACAAAAGAAATACAGTACACCCTCAATGGAGGTGCTATTTCAGAACTTAGTAAATAAAAGGCAAAAAAATTAAGTTATTGGGAGACACTACGAAATAACATTAATTAAAAGGTCTGGAGCATACGTTAAACGATCTATACTTGTCAGTCATATATTCACTTAGGTTGCATAGAATTGCTTTTAGAGTGGCAAGGGGAGGATGCAGCGGGTATCCAGCTGGTTTACCTGGGTTACACAAGCATGTGACGCTGCAAGAACAGCCATGGGTACTTGCTCAGCTTTTGTCCAAACATGCACCACTAGTGCTACTGCATGGAGCCTGTTCCCAAACTGGATATCTTGCCCTATTAGCTCCAGCTGCACCGAGCCCCAGCTGACCTCACACACAGCCAGCACATCCGCACACGCGGCGCTGGGCGGCTCCTCGGTTCAGCAGCATCACACAGCCTGGAGCTGGCTCCAGTCGGGCACTGCAGCAGAAAGCCTCTGCATCTGTCAAGGATGAGAAATACTGTGCAGCACAGTGTAGCGGAGCCGGCTGCCTTCCAGGTAGAGGGAAAGTGGCGCTAAGCTAGATATAGTGACCCATCAGGCACCATGCTGCATTTATCCAGCTGTCTCCATTTATTTCACCAACACCCATTTACCTGCAAAACGTTACTTGTGATAACAGATTACAGCAAAGGGAAAGAGAAGAAATTCCAGACACGTCAAATATACACATATACTAATTTTAATCACTTCCAGTTCTCAAGGGAGCTTGGCTAGTTCAGCCATACAGCTACTGTAATGCCTGTAAAGCCAAGTCAAATCTTTCAGCGACAGGAAGTTATACATATATTGATAACTTCCCCTCCACTTCCAAATCAGGACTTGCACTTCTACCTCTGCAGTAAAAAATACTTCCCTACTGACAGTTTATCTAATGAGCTTCAGATATCCCAGCCAGAGTCAGGAAAAAAGAAACATACATCTATTTTACATCAATCAATGGAAGATGCATTTATTTCCAGCAGTTGCTAACTAAGCACATGACTGAAAAGAAAACGATGTCCTGGGAAGGAATAGGGAAAGTTTTTTGAGTGTATTGTGGAAACTGATACCATGACAGCTGAGTTTTCAAGTGGACTCAAACAACACAAAACAAAAAGCTCACAGCAATCTTCTCAAGTTTCACCACGTAAGCCATTTCTCTACTTCTATGAAAAACTGACTCAGCTGAAAGAATAGCCGTCAGTGTTGCAGCTACAGGTACTCACATAAGCCTTGCTTTCTGCCTGCAGCCTCTGAAAACACCTGCAACAGATTTTTATCTTAACTTTCCTCCTAACACAGACTGTTCTACTAGTAAACTGCAACAGAAATATCACTTCAAGCCAACACAGACACAGCTGAAATTCTAAGGCATAAAGTGTTGGTAAGGCAGTATCTAGCTTTCTGCTATCTGCGACAGATTGCGACCCCTCAGCAGATACAAGTTGCTACTGATGATCCTCATGTTTGAAGTTCTTAGCAATTAGGCAGCTTTGCTGTTCCGAAGTAGTCTTCCTCTCCACTACTGTTAAAACCTCTGGCAATTTAATTTAGAAAATGTAGTTTTTAGATTTTCACTTGGCACAATGAAAAACCCAATGAAAACCCAATGAAAAACCCAATGAGAAACCCAATGAAAGTCTTCAAAAAGGGAGAGAGGAGAATAAAAATCAAAGTATTACTCCAAATTCCCAGGTGCTGCTTTCCTTTATAAAAATAAGTTTAAGTTAAGAAAAATTCTCCTACTCTTTCCACATCTGTGATCGTGGTCTGAGATGCATTAAGTCAGCCTCCTGTGGGTCAAACACACACAGATCACAGAAGCTCTCTCTCCCCCTTCTAAACTCGTTCTCACCAACATCTTCTGGAGAGTTGTTGCTATATTCTCTGCCCCATAGCAGCTTTCTGCCCTTTTCGTATTGATTTACAGACAGCCTTTGGGGAAGCATGCTGAGGAAAACAAGAAATTCTTCTTGCCTACTTGCTTTAAAGCCTGAGCAAATTCTAACCAGCAAATATTCTGTTTCCTGTACTGGACATCATCTCCTGCAGTCTCTTCCCCAACTTATATTGAGAAGTCTCAAAGCAGAATGGTTATTTCTTTCCCAAAACTCCAGAGCGTGGGAAGACAAAATAAATTACAAAGATCAAATTGGAAAAGTTATTTTTAAGTACTTCTTTTGCTTAAATTTAGGTACATGAGAAGAGAGAAACTGGACAAGTGTCCTCCCCAAGTAAATGCTGCTGATTTTGCCACTTCTTTGTGAGGACTGTGCTAGTCATTCCCCTTACCTTTGCACAGAGAAGTGAGAAGCAGCACCCAGCTAAACCTTCTTTCTAAACCTCTCTAATTTGTGGCATGCAGCACAATTGCATAAGACAAGTTTGAGTGTTAAGGCCCAAGGAAAGCTTTCCTTCAGGTAAAAAAAAAAAAAAAAAAGCACCACAGTTCCTTAAAGTTAGTAGCAAAGTTATCCTCATACAGCAAATATGGGATTGTGATTCAACAGGAAGAAGAGTCACGTATATTACTTACAAGCATCCGTATCAGATGCACAGGTACGGAAGGTAGAAAACAGAAATGATTTTCTTAAGAAATATCATGGCTGAAGAAGAGGTCAGCTCTGGGATGAGGACAGAACCTGGACCTGTAGGGCAGCCAGTCAGCAGTGGAACAGCAGCTGTTCCCAGGCTTTCAAAGTCTGCCCACCGAGAGCACCACACTGCAGAGCTGCAAAGGCTCCTACAAGCTGCAGGCTCAAAGACCCCTCCTGCAACTCAGCTGACCTCCCACACTACGTAATTCTAATTGGCAGGAGATGGCAGGGGAGACTGTGAGGCCTATGCTACAAGTAGTTATCTCTGGAAGGAAGAAACTGAAAATCTAACAAACAAACAAAGAAAAATATCACTAGAATGTCTGTCAAACTAATTTTACATATTTACATTTTTTTTAAATCACAAGAGCTAGAACCTAGACAGGAAATACTGGTAGAGATTGCTACAAGCGTATGCACAAAGAATTACAACTCACTATGCCAACCATTTTACAGAGCCTTCTATGGCAGGCCGTGTATGCAAACCAGTATTGGACAGGGAAAAGAAGATATTTGTGGGTAAGTTGGATAGCATAGGGTGCCAAGAGACCAAACCATACACACGCAAAATGTGAAAACAACATGACAAAGCACAGAGATTTGTCCAGAGGAAGAGGAAATTGATTTAAACTAAGTTGTCTCAAGTCTTGCCCAGTCACTCTTGATTACAGCATGACATCAGGAAATCCTGACCATTAAAGTGTCAGAGTACTAAAACTGCAGTTTATATAATTTCTTTTCTAGAAGAACTGCCAGAACAGAAACCCTCCTCAGATAAACCATTTCCATTAAAGAAAAAGTACTTTGAATCTCACAGAAACCTTCACTCAGAAAGGCATCAAAATTACTTCATCGCATGCTTCAAAACTGCCAATTTAACAATCTTCACTCTCAGAAAGTTGCTTTCATGTAAGATCAGCTTAAAAAATATATAAAGCATAAGATAGTATGTCTTGTCTCTTCCATCTGCTCCTGGTCTATAACTCAAACACCGCCTATGGAGGTAGCACAGTGGCAGGAATGCAAATTGCACCGGCAATGCACCAGCACTGTGTCAAGAACATATCCTAGTATCTCAGTTTCCTTCAAAATATTGAACTGTAATAGCTGGGCATGTCTAACTGATCAAGTTCTACTTATTAACAAATTTTGTATTCTCTCAAAACAGTAACAAAGTAAGAATAATAATAATAATTTTTTAAAAAACTACATTTTTTTTAATACTTGTTAAAATACCTGTATCTTAATGCTGGGCTTCAACAGTGTAAGTCATACCTCCAGTAACAACGCAAAGAAGCAATTCTATCCCCACATGATTAAACTGCAGAAGCGTTTAAGGCATTTAAGAGAGCTATATCTCATGTTTATGTCTTATTTCAAATCATTACTGCAACAGAAGCAATGATCACAATTTTCCTTTAAATATGGGAAACAGGGACAGAATGGTGCGACTTTGGCTTGTTATCTTGGTTCTTCTCATCCACCTGCCCTCAGGAAAACATAAACTGAGCTCCCAAGAGGTCTGATCTAGCAGTATTCCCTACCTTTTGAAGTGAACTTTTAGCATGGGTTCATTGCCATACCAGTTGTGGTTTTAGGGCTTTTAGACAGCACTATGCATACACTTAACAGCAGAGGCCATGGCCTGTGAAAGCCCTGCAGACATGTCCTTATTCCCTTCATTCTAACTCTTGGAGTCAAGAAGACAGTTGGAAGGAGGTCAGCTCAGGTAGCAAGCTATCTGGCATTGATTCCAACTATTCACACCAACAAATTCTTCTCTACAAACACAAGTAATTAGAACTTTCTCAGTGACGTAAAAGCTGAATATTTTGATACTATCCCACAGTTCATTGTTGCAGCATTTAACCAAACTTCACCAGTAGGAACCCAAAAACTAAGTACCCTCTTGAACCTAACATGTTTGCATAACCCTATAGCTTCTATCAATATTCTCCAGCATTTTGCCACTCGCAGACTCTTTTCTCTTTCAAATAAAGTTTCCAGATACAGATTCCTACAGAGTAAATGTAAGCTTCCCAGCTTTGGTTTGGCTTCTTCTAGTTCCCGTTGAACATCTCAGAAGGATGGCCAGCTTCTACCATCTCAAGTGAGGGGGAAGACTGCAGGTGAACTTACACACATTGCCTTTCTCACCCACACCTTTTCTACTCAGTACAGCAAGTACGGCGAGTTCGGCCTGCAGGGGCGCAGAGAATGAAACATTTGCTGCTAACAGAGAAATCTGGTTCTTCCTTTGCAGGTTTGCACATTGAAGGCTGGAAACATTGATGCTGTGGTTATTGGAGAAGCTGCCTCTAAATTCTGAGCTAAATCTGATCTGACTCTGGACAAAAATATATATATATATGCCATCAGTGCTTAGAAAAATGATGTTAAATTATAAAGCATGGAGGAGGCAAAGGCAGCAGTGGGAAGATAAACCAGTCAGGACAGGGATAGGAAAAAGAGAAGGAAAGAGAATTCCAGTATTAAAGAAAGAGAACTGTACTACTAAAGATATTAAATAAACAAAAAAAAACACACTCTATGAACTCAATCTACAAACAGGTACTAAAAAACCCTATTGATCCATTGTACTGAGACAAAACAATGACAAAATGCTTTACAAACTGTGTTTGGTCTGATTTCAGGGCAGTGGCAGAAGCCAGCAGCTCTTGCAAGGGGTTTCCTGGCCCTGCACATCCCAAGGTAGTTGGTTTTATATCCCCCTGCCTTCTCCTGCTCATTCCCTGCTTGTGAGAAAAGAGCAATTCCAGCTCCCTGTAGAAAGAGGAAAAGGCTTTTCCCTATTATCCTCAATTAATTTCATTAATGTCAACCTGATACCTTTCCTGACTTAATGCTAGAAGTAATGAATACTAGCAGCTTTGCTGTAAAAAGTTATTTTGGAAAACAACTCTGGGGCATCAGTTGTCAAGTAGCCAATAACTTCATATCATGCCTCATACGTTTTCTTTTTAATCTATAATGAAACTATACCATTTTCTTTTCAACTGCTCCATGTAAGTATATAAGTTGAAAACTACTTCTACAAAGCTTGAAGACACATTACGCTAGCCTTGACTGGGTCCATTTAAAGAACATTTTCCCATTTTTATAGTAACTGCCTAGTGAAGCAACCAGCAACATTTTAATAGCATTTCTGATATTGTGTTATAATTTGAAAATCAAAGTGCAAGACATACACTCAAGGCTTAAAAAAGCCCCAAGTCAATAGATTTGAGGAGCAGAACATGCTCCAGCATACACAAATCAGGGCTAGGACAAGACTGATGCATCAAGTATCAGTTTCAGGACAGAACAATCCATCTCCGTTTTGGTTCTGTCAGTTTTGCCTCGCAATCCTCCAGGTGAACCCACGAGCTGAAAAGAGCAGTAAGCCACTGAAGACTGACTCAATCTGCTAAGTTTAATGCAAGCGTGTCAAGGAGAAAAACACCAACACAACAGCATATTCTCCTAAGTTCACTGAGAAGGAAAAAACAAAACAACACTTGGTGCATGTAGGTAACAAGCTAACTTTAACTATCCAAAGAGGAACAAAAAGAAAGAGGGAAAAACAACAACATAAGTCCCTAAATAAAGTTTTCTCCCCTGCAGTGCAGATTACTTCAGCAGGGCAGAAAACTTCAGCTTTACTGAAAATTCAACACTTGCTGGGTTTTGGTTTCCGACACAACCACAATTAGCATGGCCGTAAGGCGGCTATTTTTAAACTACAGCTTACATTTCCTTGCGATGACACGTGCGGATCTCACCAGATTTTTGTAAAGTCAATGTTTCCAAATTAGCCATAGTCTTTTCTGCGTTTCTTTTTCCCAAATGTACTCCCTTTCATTCACTGAACTCCACAGGACAACAGCAAAGTCAACCGCAGAGCCGGGGAGGCTCTAGAATGTTTATTTTCAGGTCTGTTGAATGTGAAAATTAAGAAACACCGAGATGACTGAGCTCTGTACTCTGGGATGCTAATACAAACTTACTTTGTTTCTATGATTAGCAACTGTGTTTTGACATCCCTGTGCACTTCTGAAGTCTTGGTGTGACAGCACAATGCAGCACTGAGCTCTAACAAAGCCCTACTTAAAGATCTTATATCAGTAAGCATGAGATGCTTACACCTCTTACTGGATCTCCTGAAGAAATTTCTCTACGCTTACCACAAATAAAAGTAAACTGAACCAGTAAGGATCTGCAGTTCTGCAACTTCTTAGAAAACAGACAACCAGCTTCAGGGCATTGAGTCTTCAGAGAAAGTAGCAATGCAAGGGCACAGCACAAGACGAGCTGTAAATTCTCACATGGCATGCAAACCGCACCCAGTGCTAGAACTGGACCTCTGTAAGAAGACAATACCAAGTGTGGTGCAGTGCTATTCTTAGCCACTGTAAACACACCAAGCTTTCAGAGTTAACAGCCTCTTTGTCAGATCCTGGGGAGGAGGCTAGTCACGTCTGAAACAAAAATAGGTTATCATATGCTTGTCCATGGAGCTCCAAAATGCATGGTTCAACTGGTTGTTCAGAAGATTTTAGCTGTACTATACTGGAATTAAAAGGCAAAAGAAAAAGCTTTTTTCTCCTAGCTTTCTCAGTTTCCACTTAAAACTTCCTACCCATTTCTAGTTTACTTCAGAACATAGTTTGCCTTCTCAAAAACAACAGCTTTCATCTGGTTTCAATACATTCTTTAGAACTCTAAAAAGCATCTAAGTGCATGGTCTCAGAGAACTGCAACCAAGAAGCTCAGGTCAGTATGAACTGAGGGTGTGGAAGAACCAGAGAAGCTCACAGCAGGGGAAAAAGGCTCTCACGAGTGGCTGGTGCTACTGGCACCCATGTGAGCAAGTCATGGAGACCCCAGTACATCTACCCGCAACTTCACAATGCACCCAGATCTGGGCACAAAGAACCATGATGACTGCTAATGACTTTCAGGGGTGGAACAGAATGGACACAGTGATCACTGTCAGCTTTGAAAACATATCCAGAATTTGTATGTAGTTCACAACCTAAGAATCAACCAGGAGACATGAAGGCAGCAGCATGGTATGAGGCACCCTTACCTACCACGTCACAGTGATGGATCCTGGACCTTACAGCTGGACATGAGCACCGTGGTGCCTTACTGCTGGCCAGGTGCACTGAATACTCCTGTTCTGCACTGGGGCTTGTGAGACTGAGTGAGTGAGTGAGTGAGTGAGTGAGTGAGTGAAAACTCAGTTCTTATTTTAAACAACGTCACCTTTCCCTCTTACAAGTTCCCATATTTACCTTTGTGACATGGATTATACAGTGTTGTGATGCTATTTCCTACGTTGCTTTCTGACAGAAATTAATAGCATTATTCCCATTTTTGTAGGAAGACTCAGGGGAAAAACAACAACAGCAACAAAGCAGAAAGCATTCAGTCTATCAGAAAAATAATGATAGGCAACATCTATTCTGAAGTCTTTCATATGATAGACAGGAATAAATGTGATTATATCTAAATCCAGATTTTAAAGAAAGCACCCTGTAAGGAGGTAGGACAACTGAATCCCAGCTACAGTCAGAACTGCAATTGTTTGAATGCTATGAGGTTCTGAGGCCTGAAAAGTAACTCAGCATCCAGCCATACGAGCCATGTGCTCTGATACCAATGGCCATGAATGGAGGCAACAATATTTGGGTGATATTTTAGAAGACTACAGTTTTGTACAAACATACAAAGAAGAAATCTACCAGAAAAAAAAAACTACTAATTCTTTACAAATTCTCCAAGGTGCTGCCCTCTTTAGAAACAGAGAGGGGAATTTCTTAGCAGAGGACATCACAAATGCAATTGTATAACCCAAAAATCTCTTTACTTCTGCTACACGAAGGAAAAAAACATCACACAGGTTACTGACCAGAAGTAGTGCAGATCAACAGGCAAGGCTCCCATCTCCTAAACTGCAACATATAAACATACTAGCATACCTGAAAATGAGCAATGTTTGCTTCATCCTTGTTCTGCTATACTGTTACCAAAAATGTTTTAACATGTTGCCCGAATATTCCTATTCAGTGCAGGAAACATTGTCTTTTCTGGTATAGCTTTTGAACCTCAGCCTCATCAGTATGTGAGACACTTAGGGAAAATGCGTATGCACTCTAAGAAAACACACTTCTTCATTAATCATTCTTAAGTAGTAAGGTACAGATTTCATTAATAAGATGAGAACAACTGTGCTTGCAGGGGACGGCAAGCATAGGGGAAGGAAAACAAGTCGTGCTTGGCAGCTGCCAACACATTGTTTGTGCTGCAGTGAGCAAGGATTTCGGCAGAGATTAGGGCCTGGAGACTGACCACAGTGCCACAAACAGTGCTTCAGTGCTGACCTCTGGAACGGGACCAACTCAAGCCATGAAATGGAACAAGCCTTGGTCACCCTTGAGTTACGCTGTAGGCCAGTGCCCTAGAAATTGGAGTTCCATGTCCAAAGCTCATCATTCATCTTTTCCTCACTGACATGGTATTTAAGTTTGAATGGGCGCATACTGATATCACCATAAAATACTGAGATGCTTTTTGTCACACCATAAAAATCTACTTTGCTACAGGGCTGACTGGAAGCTCCCTAGACCCACAGCAGAGATTAGTTCTTTCTGCAGGAAGCAGTCTGATCAGCAATGTGGCTTACACACTGCTACGTCACAGAAATAACACAAAGAGCAACGCTTAATCTCTAGAAATCTATTACCAATACCCTGCTAAAGCAGCTGCATATCACAGGAAGCATAGGTTAGAGAAACAAAGAAAACTCAAAAGAAAAACATATTTCTAACTATTGATGCATATGAGAACTTGCAACACTTTATTACACTCTCTTATGCCAATGGGTCAACAAGTGTGGGTCCATAAGCCACCAGTGTGCCCTTGTGGCCAAGAGAGCCAATGGTACCTTGGGGCACATTAAAAAGAGCATGGCCAGCAGTTCGAAGATGGTGATTCTCCCCCTCTACTCTGCCCTGGTGGGGCCACACCTGGAGTACTGTGTCCAGTTCTGGGCTCCCCAGCTCAAGTAAGACAGGGAACTTTTAAAGAGTCTATAGGAGGGCCACAAAGACAGTGAGGAGCCTGGAGCTTCTCCCTCGTGAGAAAAGGTGAAGAGAACTGGGGCAGTTCAGCCTGGAGAAGTGCTGATCTATCAGTGCTTACAAATATCTAAATGGCAGGAGCCAAGTGATGAAGACAGCCTTTTGGATGCCTGAGGACTGAAACAGAGAAAATCCTGTCCAGCATAAATGGGAGATGAGTGTGCTCTTCAGCACTCCTCTGGGCCACTAGCTCTGAAAGAGCTACAACTGTACATTATTGATTGTCATCTGTTGGCAGTCAGTCTTAATAACCTTAAAACTGTAAATATAAAACCAAATTATTCCAAAGGATATGGTACCATTTTTCTTGGCACCACTAATGTAAAAGGTCTTAACAGAAGTAAAGAAGAGATAATAAACCTTGAGAAAGAACTAAAAAAGTGCAATAATATACCTAGTAAAACAGTACCTACACTAAAATCAATCAAGAAAGAAGTACTTCTTCACTTCAGGCCTTCAGAATAAGTAGTGCATGCATGTTTGATTCCGAAAACTTGCATAATCTCTACCAAAGCGCAGCACAGTTTACTAGAGGAAGACAGCATTCGGGTACAGTGAGATTCCGTACCAATGAGATCCATCCTTAGTTCAATATGCTTCAGAAAGTCTTTATGCTCAGTTGTCTGTTTCACATCCTACACCACATTTCAGATTGTGAACTCCTACAAGGGTTGCTACCAAAAATGTATCTGCACCCTCCTTAGCTGTCCTGCCATCCTCTACCCTATTGGATAAGACAGCTTGGCATCTTGCTGCCCTTGCCCTCTTCAAGATGAACACCTCTTCAGCTTCTCAGTTACAGTACCCCCCCTTCAAGACAAAAATATTGTACATATATATATATGTGTGTGTCCAAATAATCCTTTGAACAG
>PPHD01008548.1:0-15754 GCA_002909625.1 Bambusicola thoracicus | reverse complement strand
CTCTCTCTTCCCATAGCAAGAAAGGTTCTACATCTATGCTCTGAGCACTTAGAAGTGTTCTTATACTTATTTGCCACAAGATTGGGCATGAAAATGCGTGGTGAGTAATTAATTTCTTAGAAGCTGGATGAGTGATGCCATGTGCAGCTGACAGGAGCATGGCTTTCTGCACAGAGAGCGCATGGAAGTATCTTGGCCATGGAAAAATCCCCCAGTAAACACGAGGATGAGTCATTAGGGATGTAGAGGTAATCNTATCTGGAATCGTTTGGAAAAGTAGATACAGCCTACTGTGCATGTTCTTATTTTTGGTGGGTTTTCTTAATGTTACTTAATGTATGAAGCTTCATGCATGCTGCTTTTATGCTGTTCTGTTTCAAGGCTGCATTTCTGTTGATGGAATCTTCCAAGAGAGAGATGCACCGTTACACACAAATGCACAGTTACTCAGAAGTGAAGGTGAAACATGAAAGCAAATGTTCCTTCCGTGCAAAATGAGTGAAGCAGCGTCTGCTTTCTCTCTCTTCCCATAGCAAGAAAGGTTCTACATCTATGCTCTGAGCACTTAGAAGTGTTCTTATACTTATTTGCCACAAGATTGGGCATGAAAATGCGTGGTGAGTAATTAATTTCTTAGAAGCTGGATGAGTGATGCCATGTGCAGCTGACAGGAGCATGGCTTTCTGCACAGAGAGCGCATGGAAGTATCTTGGCCATGGAAAAATCCCCCAGTAAACACGAGGATGAGTCATTAGGGATGTAGAGGTAATCTTTGTTCTTGCATTTATGAGCTACGCTGCTTGAGTTTAGCTGTAAAGCTCTTTGTTGTACTGTGCAGGAGGTTGGGGAACTTTGGTCTCGGGGCTGTGGGACTGTCAAGGATGTTAGAAAATGGTGGTTGATCAGAGAGGAAGAGCTGGTGGGGGTTGGAGGCAGATGGATTTCTTCAGTCAGAGAGCTGTGGATGCCCCATCCCTGGGGCTGTTCAAGGCCAGGTTGGATGGGGCTCTGGGCAGCCTGGTCTGGTACCAGATCTGCAGGTTGGTGGCCCTGCCTGTGGCGGAGGGATTGAAACTTGGTGATCCTTGGGGTCACTTCCAACCCAAGCCATTCTATGATTCATTAACAAACCATTGTTCTAGAATTTATTTTAAGCTAGAAGCCTGCTGATTTTTCCAGAGCCTGGTCACGTTGTGTTGTTGTGGCCCTATCTGAGCCCAAGGCACAGGGCTTGTTGGTAGCGAGAGGCCAACAGCAGGGCACAACAAACATTTAACATATCCAGACAGCCCAGTAGCCCATGGAAGTGAGTAAGCAAGCAGCCTGGTATGCCAATCACTTGTTTCTATGCTGCAGCTGCAGAACACAAGAATTTGGATGCATAGTTCTCATGTGCTGGGAAATGAGTGAGTGGGGCAGTGCTGGAACACACTTGCATGTCAGTTTTTGAGCTTCAGGCTCTATTCTAGGTGAGCTCTGTGCAGGTCGGAAAGCACGGAGGTGGGAATATATCCCAATTGCTCCAGCTTGCCGTGTGGTTTTGCAAGGAGGGGCAAAAGGCTTTTGGGCTTACTGCCTTGTCCTCTGCAGCAGGAAGGTGATGGCAGGAAGCAGCCGTATCGATTGGGCTCTCTTGGCAGCCTTGCTCATGGCAGCAGCACGGGTTTTAGGGTGAAAGACTATTAGGGCTATAGAAATAGAACAAAAGAGAGGTTACCAATGGTCCTTCTTGGCAGTGGTAGCTCGATGCCTTTTAACAACAGCTTCTGTTGTCATGGAGCTCCTGAATCCAAGGCCAATTTCTGGCACTGTGATTTTTCTCATGGCAGAAAATGTTGTCCTGTCCTAGCCTTGGGGGGAAGAACAAATAAAGGCAATAGCCTTGGCAGCACTTGTCTATTATTGCAGCTCAATTGCTGAGCTGCAGTGGGAACATTACCAAAGGGAAACCTTTTCTGCACAGAAAATCTTGATTTTTATTTATTATTTTTTTTAAAGTTGGCATCCACTGTGGTCTGCAAAACGTCTTTTACAAGAAGGTGTTTGGGTAAGGATACTGAATGGTTTATACACAGCCTTGCTTTTCTCTGAGTCAGCAGTGTTTTGAGGTCCAAACAGAGACCTGAATTCCCCATCTCAAGGTTTTTGGAAGGTCTTTCAAGTAGTGGCTCATTAGTGCCTTAGAGCCCGTTTTTCCTCTTAACTTTGGATGTATTCAAACAGCTCCGTGCATTCATTGTCTCCTAAAATGATTGGTAAAGTAGAAAATAAGGTCTTTCTTTGGCACTGTGTTGGTTTAGCACTGCATCACGTTGAGCTTCCCGTTAAATACGTGGCCCTTCCTTAAGTCAGCTCTGGTTTGATACTCCCTGATTACAGTTATTTGACAACCTTCAGGCAACTGCTGGCCTAAAGTCTGCCTATTAAGTACCACACACTGATTTCTCTTGCTCCATCCACCCACACCTGTGCAGTCAGGGATTAGGGCAAGTCTGGATTGGCTTCACCACTAGGGCTGCAGGGTATGGTGTGGCAACCGCTGTGACCCTGCCCTTAGGAATGACCAGCCCCAAAGCAGAGCTGTTTCCCATCCTCTGGTGCTGTGTTTGTATGTGAAAGCTTGGAGGTTGAGCTGGGGAAGCTGTTCTGTCCTCGGTTCCTGATTATACAACCACGAGAGGCTTAAGCAAGGTCTTGAAGTGGCTGTTTTATTATAGCCTGGCTCTTGCTGAAGTCTGAAGGTCTGGCTCAGAGGTGTGTTGTTCAGTGCTGCCCATCACTGTCTTGATAATAGAGCTCCAGGAGAAAGCAAGGGCTTGGCTTGGCTCCTGTGGACTC
This sequence comes from Bambusicola thoracicus, assembly GCA_002909625.1. Taxonomy (NCBI): domain Eukaryota; kingdom Metazoa; phylum Chordata; class Aves; order Galliformes; family Phasianidae; genus Bambusicola; species Bambusicola thoracicus. Next base: position 12,916 of record PPHD01008548.1, on the reverse strand, counting down.
AGAACAGTGTCGCCTTGGAAGTGCATATCTCCAAGCTCTATGTGGAGGATGGCTGCTGTGCAGAGAAATAGCATCAGCAAAAGGAACAGGGCTGAAGTGTTTGGAAGAATCAGCTGAAAGACTGTTCTAAACTATCTTTAAAGTGAGAAATAGGTAGTGAAGAGAAGGAAGGTTATAGCAATGAGAAGGTGGGGAATGGTGGCTGAAGCCAGCAAGTCCACCAAGAAGGCCTTGGGCAGGCACATGGGGATGGAGCATGGTTTATCCTTCCACCGGTGCCTGACTGTGGTGTGGGTGATGTTTTAGTGTTGGTGAGATGGTACGGAGCCGTCTTCGCCCATGGTGGCCCTGCAGGTGCAGTCACACAAGCTGGGAAGTGGGAATGAAGCACGTGAGGTGTGCAGGAATACCTGGAGGGTGTGGAACGATGGTGGGAACTTGGGTCAATGGTCAACACTGCTTCTGTGGGAATTTCCCCCTTGGCCTTGGAGCAATTCCTTTTACAGTCAATTATGTGTTCCTATTGGACTTGATTGCTCTTTCTCCACGTGACAAGGTGATATTTTTTTCCTCTCAAGAAATATTTCCATGGCTACCATTTGGAAATATGTTCCTATATTCTTCTGTTTCAACTTTTTTTTCCCGTTTTGCTTTACAGATACAGATGAAGACACGGTAAAAAGGTGTTTTGCCACGTTTGAAGAGAAGTTCTTCCAAACCTGTGAGAAAGAACTTGCCAAAATCAACATTTTCTATTCAGGTAAGGTGCTTATTTGTGTATATTTGTGGAAAGTGCAGCAACATAAAAAGAGTCTGAAGCTCCCAGGCTTTCAGAATAGCCACAGCGTCCATGAAAGGTCTACCATCAGGTAATTACAGGGCAGGTTTATATGGGAGACTGCTCTGGTTTAATCACAGACGTGGAACCAAACCATGGTTTTTGAATGGAAGAGCATGAAGGGCAGGCACTTTCATTTCTTTGTAATAGCATCCTACTGAACTTTGAAGATGCTCTTAAATTTAAGTGGCAGCTTACATATAGGGCGCATTTCCTCATCCAGCCTCCTGTGTGTGTTTAGGCAACTGTAGAGCTCCCCAGTTGGTGTTTTCAGAGCTTGTGCAGAAACAGCTATCGTGGTCTTGCATGTGCATGGCTGCTTGTCCACACTGATGCTTCCAACAGGTTTTTAAGGACCTAATTCTAGCTTTTGCTGTGTTCTGGGGTAGACGAGCCAGAAGCAGTTTGTCACTGGCTGTGTACACAATCCTGGTTAGTAAATTTGGCTAAAAATATAATGGTGTAGATTTCAAAGTGCTATTGTTTGTTCTCCCTGAGAAAGTTTGCTTTCCCACCCTTGGAAAATAAACTTCAGAATGGAATAATTGGAAATGTACCCTGTAATGTTGCTACAAAAGGCTTTGTATTGGTGTGCCCTAGTTCCACCCACCATTACATCTCAGCTGGTTTGCTGCCTCTTTTGGTAATGCTTGAAATGGGTTTTCCACTGGAAAAGAGTTTAAATATGGGTACAGTGAGGTACTGACTGCTGCCATGCTTTCTCTCAATGTGTTCTTGACTTATTGGCATCTTGCATTAAACAGGCTTTTGCAGCACTTCGTGGTAGCCTTCTCTTTTTGTTTTGATCAGATAACAAAGTTGAATTGTGCAAAGTATTTTAACAGCCATCTAGTATGACTTTACTGCTAGCTGTTTTATTGCTGGCAGAGTCTGGGTGGTGAACACGAGAATAGCTAAAAGCATAATAGATGCACTAAGTGTAAGCTGCTGCTTGCCTCTCTTCAGCTTCCATGTAGGGAAGCAAACCTTCCTTGGGCTGGCTGTGCCAGCTATCCTGGCTCTGTGGAGCTGTTCTGATGGAGCCATGGTGGGTACAAGGAAGGATGAAGAAAGAGGAGGTTTGTAGCTAGACACTGTTGGGCCAGCTGGGTTGCACGCTTGAGCCTGTAGGCATTTTTCTATATGCAATTCATATGTCCCTACCTAAACTTAGAGCAGTTCTCAGTTTAGTTTTACCCTGACTGTTATATCAGAAAATACCAATGTTATAATGCTCAGAGACTTGACTTACTTTCTGAGCTGTTTCAGCTGCTCTAGTAGGAGAGATCCTGTGTGCTACAAGAGAGAACTCCTTCCAGGGAGCCTAGCAATTTGTATGCACAGCGCACATGATAATTTTCCCTAATGAAGACCTGCTAGCACATATGCACCCACATCCACACACCCCTTCCCTCATTGTATAGAATGGCATTAATAATACAGGGTAGGGTTTTTTCAATTTGCTGTCATTTCAAAAAAGTTATAGGAGCAAATATGTGCAATTGGAAAATCTCTTGTGAAAAGATTTTATTTGCAAGGGAGCAGTGTGACTGGAATAGGATGGAAACCCCTTATTAGTGTTATTAACTTGAAGCTGCACAGAGGAGCCAGTGAAGGAATGTTCTTTGTCTTGTCCGTGTCAGAAGCATGTCACGTTGGGCCCTGTTATAACTGCAGGCAGGTGGTGGCTTGCACCATGACCTGTGCTTGCTATTTATTATGAGCTCACTATATGGCTTGTTAGACGCTTGTCTTTATGACAATAAATATTGCCCGCTTGCAGGAAAGCTAATCCTTCTGCTGATCTCTGTTTCATTTCCTCTTCTCCTCCTTTTCCTGTCCTGAAGGCTCTGCTCTGAGCACTGCCTTATGCTGTGTGCTCAGAGACTGTTGGCTTCCATCAGACGCAGTCTTAATTCCCCAGGCTATTATTCTGCCTCTGCAGGAAGGAAACCCACCATTAAATAGATCTGATTTGATAAACAGGTTGTGATTATTTGGACTTCTCTCGAGTAAACTTGTACCTGATTGAAAAGGAATACAAAACAGGAACATTTTTGGATAGTGCCAGTGGAGAAACTCCTGTAGAAGTGCTGAGATTTCATTTGTGGCCAGTTTTGGTTTGTGTTGGGAACCCTATAGAGAGGAGCCTTGTTATAATCTAAGTCAATGTAATGCAGGGAGGTCTGAGAGAGCCTGCTCTGAATGCACTCTGAGCAGGATTGCTGTGAGCTGCTATGGGCTGTTGGGTTGCCTTGTGGCTGTTAGCAGTTCCTGAGCATGGCCATGGCCGTGCAAGTGACCGTTCTTCCAAACTGGAACTTGGGGAGTTATTTTACCAGCTCCTTGGTGTGATGTTTTTTCCTGATTTTTATCTTTAAGTTTGGAAAATAGTCCTTAGCTATCTATCTAGTTTTGATGTGTTTTTGAGAAGTTCAGATTGGCAGGCCCTTTATTTGCTAACTAATGAGATGGTGCTTCTAACTGGTGCAGTGCAACTGAGGGGAAGGAGGGGTAAGTGGTGACTACAGATTGTGTACAGATGCCAGCAGCCTTGTAGCTGCTGATCAGAGCAGGAGCTGCATCTGTCGCTGGGAGCTTGCCAGAGGGGTTGCGTTGCTCTCCAAGCTCCAAAATCCAGCCATGCACGTGAAATGTGTTTCTTTTTTGATTCCTTTGCTGTCGTATAAAGTGGTAGCAACAACACGGCTGGTAGTGGACGTGCAAGTTGCTTCCCGCTCACCTGCCTTCTCCCTTCCCCTACCAACAGAAAAGCTTGCAGAAGCTCAGCGCAGATTCACTACTCTTCGGACGGAGCTACAGTCAACGTTGGATGCACAGAAAGAAGCCAGTGGGGCTTCCACGCTGCCGCGGCGCAGAAAGCCAGTCTTCCACCTGTCCCATGAGGAGCGTGTCCAGCATAGGAATATCAAAGACCTGAAATTGGCCTTCAGCGAGCTCTACCTCAGCCTCATCTTACTGCAGAACTATCAGGTATCCGCAGAGGGAAGCACTCTGAGAAAGCTCTGTGTCTACACGTTTTTATGCTTGTTTTGCCTTTGGTTGTCTCATTCAAGCCAATCTTGTGCTTCATTTTAGCTTTAGGGACCCTGGCTTCAGTTAAAGAAAGGGCCAATGCCTAGCAGCCAGCAACATACTTCTTGTAGTGTTGTGTTGAGCTGGAAGCACTTAGCTGACCTGCAGGAGGACCTCCGATCCTCTTCCCTTTCTGAACTCTCTGACCCTTGGCACCGTCACAGCGTGCAGTCAGCGCAGTCACTCTGGGGCCTCATGCTTTGGTGGTGTGTTGTTCTATGCAGGGTTAGAGCTGAGAAGGTGGGGAAGGAGCCCTTTTATCTAATGTTTGTAATGGAACGTGAAATGCTAGCGTAATGTTTCCTCTTGGTGTTCCCATGGCAGTGACTCTGACCTTGCTATATCAGAATTTCTTGTTAAAACATCCACTCTAAAAAAAATGTTTGTGATTCTGTAGGACGCAGGCTCATTTGCCTTGAAAGAATGGTTTAACGTAGAGTCTTTAACTTCAATTTGCTAGGTCTGCATTTAGGTCCTTACCAGTCATGCCTGGAGTCTTTTTGCTGTAAGAAATACTTGAATACCACTCTGTAGTATGGACAGAGCTCAATGGGAGGTGACGAAAGTCATTCCTCTGACAAATCCTTTCCTACTCTCCATCAACGAGAAAAGGCATCCTGAATGCTTACCTTTTTGTCTTGTGCTGCAGTGAGTCCAGGAGCACTGTATGTATGCTAAACATTTGCATAAAACCCATCTGCATTTGATAGCTTTCAGTCTCCAAGAGGAGCAGAGCTTCCTTCTATGGCACGTCTTCAAAGAGAATGAGGAAGTCTGTTTAAATTGGTCTTGAAGTTGAGGACAAGGAATATGTATACCAAAGCCAAATCCCACAACACTGATTTTAAGCACTTTTGAGCTCAGAATAAAAGAATTAGAAATACTCAATAGCTTGAAGTTTTAGAGAAAGAAGAGGGTGACCTGCTGGGAGGATGGCGTAGCTGGGGTCGTGTCCTCCTTCATGCAGGAAATAGAGTGAAGCCACCGTAGATTATATAAAATACTGTGTTTTAGAGCAAACAAACCTTGAGAGATTAACTAATATGTTATGCTCATGGAGGAGATAATTGAGGCTGATTCAGTCTCGTTGGAGTGCCATGCATTTGCCTCGGTGCATTTCCTAACTAGCCCACTGGTATATGAGCAAAGATTGTGAGTGTGCTGCTTCATCCTACTTGATGTTGCATAATATTATTGCATAAGTTGCACTGTTTTTTCCACCTTTAATGGCAAAGCATGCCATTAGTCACTTGACTTCAATAAATACAACCAATATCCAGCAGAAATGGAAGTCAGGCCTGGAGAAAGCCCAGTGCCAAGTGAAGCATCTTGAATAGCAGGACAAGCAGAACGTGTGACCGAGTGTGTGGCACTGGGATGTGTGAGGTGGCACCAGGAGGGATGCCACTGTGCCCTGAGGACACCAGAGTCAGGCTGTGAGTCCTGTTAGTGTGTGAATCAAGTGGTGTCAGTTCAGGCTGTGGAAGAATCTCTGCCCAAAATCAGCATTTTATTGCGTGTTTTTCATTTCAAACTTAAGAAACAGTGATCTGCTCTCCTTGGGGTAGAATGCTGGCTATTCCAATGGAGAGTAATTAAAGTCTGTTGTCTGCAGTAATGCGGATCAGTAATGCATTGGCTTCCTGCTCCCATCTCCCTAGCCTCATTTCCCCACCTATATGGCAGGGGTCTGGTACTAAATCACTCACAGCGTAATTAGATTGGAAATAATTTCGGTGAGTAGTTGGTGCCTCTCCTCAGGGAATTGGATTCTGCTGTTTTCTGTGTTTTTCTTTCCAAGCTATTTTCTAAGCTTGTTTTGAAGTGACTCTTGCATGTGTCACTGCTGTCTGAAGGGGATGTAGAGCCTTTCGAGTTGCATTTGCTGTGCAGTGAAGTACAGTATTTCAGATGCATCCTGTCACAGCGATTGCTGCTTAATGCAGTGTGCTGAGCTTTGCCTATCTTTGTTACTGGGTGTTAGGAGAGTCTTGGGTCGGGGCTTAGCACGTAGCTTGGAAATCAATCGTTATCTTTCCTGTTTTAATGTGGTGTCATCTGCTTATCTCACCTCCTGTGTCTGCAGGCCTAGTAGACTGGTTTTGTAGTCATGGGGTGGGGTGTGCTGGGGAAGGACACACTGTCCTGGGGCTGCACTTGGCTGGGTTTCATTTGCAGCTGCATGAGGATTTCCCTTCCCTAATGTGCTCATTCTGAGCACTTGGAAGGTTTGGAGAAACTAGAAATCGGTAGCCTGGTTCTCTCCAGTGGGGAAAAGCCCTTGAAAGGATTAATGTGCACCTTCCCCTGGGAGATTTGGGCCCAAAACATGCTCTTTCTGTGGCTGTTTTTAAGAGCTCATTCCAACTACTGCTTTTGCAGAGCTGCAGTACCTGGGAGGCACGCAGTCAGGTGCCTATGCAGGCAGAGCGTGTTGGAGAAGAGTTTAGGCTTATGAGTTTTGCGTAGGTCCAAAGAGTGTTTGTTATTCCTTTTCTCGCTAGCCTTGGCAAATAACCAAGCTGAGGTTCAAAGGCAATAGCTGTTTTCCTTGTCTGCAGAACCTGAACTTCACTGGCTTCCGCAAGATCTTGAAGAAGCATGACAAGAACCTGGAGACAACACGAGGGGCAGAGTGGCGCGTGGCTGAGGTGGAGGTGGCACCCTTCTACACCTGCAAGAAGATCAACCAGCTCATCTCCGAAACAGAGGTAAGGATGCTGCTCCTGTTGCAATGGTTTCTTGTTCACTGCAATGGTTTCTTGTTCACTGCTGATTCCTGTAACATCTGGATGTAGCTTGTGTTCACTGCTAAGGCAGCTAGTAATTGTATCACTGATTTCTGGCACTGCTTGCACACGTCTGTGTAAGTTTGTCTTTAGCTGGCAGCTTTTCATGCTGAGAAACTCACCAGGTAATGATAACTGGATACATCATAGGAAGCTTTTCCTATCTTTGTTACCACGTATTGAAAGAGCATTGATCCAGACATCATATACAACTTGGAAATCAACTGTTACGTTTTGTTTTAATGCAGTATCCTGTGCTTACTGATAGAATGAACTTCTGTGATGTGTGTCTTTATCTCCTTAGGAAGTGGTGACCAACGAGTTAGAGGATGGGGACAGACAGAAGGCTATGAAACGTTTGCGTGTTCCACCTTTGGGAGCAGCTCAGGTAAACAATTGGTAGAGCTTAGCTTCAGCAACTCGTCAAGTTGCCAAATTAGATTCAAAAGTAGTGAGATGCATGGATATGAGCACGCTCCACTAATTGTGAGGGCAGTGCAGTCACCTAATCTGCTTTAGTTCTGGAAGATATGGAAACAGCTTACTGTTCCTGTGGAATGCAGGCACGATAACATAGGGAAGAGGTGAATAATAAAGAGAAATTCGTGCTAATTATCATGTGTGCTTACGTGTTAAAAGCTGCCCTGTTTCAATGCAACATCAAGATAGACCAAAATATTATGCAACATTTTCAGTGCTGCACTTTGAGGAGGAAGGGTGCAGTCTGAGATGAGACTGTATCCCTGATTTAAGATGTACTTCTGTGAATGGATCTGATTTTGCTGATAACCTGTTTCATCCCCGTTAATTCCACCATTGCTTTGTTCACAGCCTGTACCAGCCTGGACTACATTCAGGGTTGGATTTTTCTGTGGATTGTTCGTTGCACTGAACGTGACTGTCATACTTTCAGGTGGGTGCGTTCAGCAGGACCCAGCTGGCTCCCACAGCCTGCCATGGATGTGTTCTTGCCTCTTAGCAGGGGCTTAGAGCTGAGCTGGTTGGCCTTCTGGGTTAGATCAGCCCGGGTCAGGTCGTGCAGTTGTGAATTATTGCTGCTCAGGAGTAGATCACGTCCTTCTTGTGTTACCTATGTGGATTTTGGACTTGAATGTGTGGTGATTTTGTTCTCCTGGTTTCCTCCTTACTCTTGAAAGGATATTCTGGAAGTGCAACATCCGTGTGTAAAGACAAGGTGCTTGTTCTATGAACACACGTTCCTCTTCCACCTTGAGTGAGCCATTTGTAGGACTTAAATTTTGCATGGCACTGATTCACAACAGAGAATAGAATGTATATATGGCTATGTGAATGCCATGCTTTTCCTGATTCTCATTAGGAATGCACGAGAATGGCACAAAGCTGTGCCAGGGGAGGTCCAGACTAGATGTTAGGAAGAATTTACTTACCATGACAGTGGCCTTGGTTTTATTCTACTTTGATCCATCCAAGTTTGAGCTCTCATTGAAGCAAAAGGAAGGCCAGTACTCTAGATCCAGATATGGGGCTTCATCACAAGCAGTTTTACTGCGATGTGTGTGATTTCAGTAGCGTAACTTACACAAGCAGCGCAACAGAAAGTCAACATATGAACTCTTGCGTTCGGGAAAGCCCGTGTCTATGTTTTGATTTGAGAGAATTTTTAATCAGATGTTTCTGTAATTGGATCTGAACATCTCCTGGGATAAAATTGCTCTGTTTCAGAAGCTGTTTGCGAGCGCTTCCCTTTCGGTCTTTGTGTAGTAGAGGCAGAAGGTTGACCCATCTGTACGAAGGCTCCAATGAATGTGTAGAGGCTGTTCTTTATTCATCAGCCTTTTTTCTTGGTGTGACTTTCATGTCGGGTCTGTAAGATGCAAATAGGACTGAAGCCTGTAACGCTCATTTTATCTCAGTATGAAGAACAAAGAAGAGACACGGTTGTGAGCAGCAATTCATAAAAATGATTACACCTCTGAAGCAGATGTTGCCAAGCTGATGTGAATAATTGGTGTGTTTGTATCAGCAGACATGATCTGGTATCTCTGAGTTACTTCACATATTGAGCAAAAGCTGCATCCTAGCTGCAAGTTGTTTTATTTGTAATTGGACATGACGTTGCTAACCTCTATGCTACTTTGGCCAAATTGTTTTGATGATATGATTCACTAAGACAGGATTTCAGAGCTGTTTGTTTGTGTAGAACCTGTGAAGCAACATTAGACCGTGGCCACGGTAGTAAACCATATCGGTACTGTTTGAGGCTTAGATTGAACATGGGGAAGCATTTCTTCTTGGGGAATATGGCCAATCATAGAATGGCTTGGGTTGGAAGGGGATCGTGAAGCTCCAACCCCACTGCTGCAGGCAGGGCTGCCAATCTACACATTTAGTACTGGACCAGGCTGCCCAGGGCAGTAGGGGAGCCCCCATCATGTGCTATAATGTGTTGAACTGTGTTCACTACAGGATAAGCCTCGTCTGGCTGTTGTGTCTCAAATAACAAGCGTATCTGTTCTGGTCTGCATGTCTGATTCAGTATTTTGGGGCTACTCTGGGTTTGGGAGCAGCTGCAGACGTTTCAAATGAAAATTTGAAATGCATGCTTTAGCAATTCCATGCTCAGCTCTCCTTTCTTTCAGCTTCTTCAGTGCACCTCTCACTTCTGTCCAAGCTTGGGCTCTGTTTGCCTGAGACTGATAGTCTCTGGTTCTGTAAAAGTGCCTGTCCTTTTCTCCCCTTAAAATGCTTATGGATGAGAAATACTCAGTGGATTTAGAACTGGGGATGAGGACAGCTGTATGTGCTCTTCTCATCAGGCAGTGGAGGTGCAGTATTCTGCAAGGGGACTCGTGCTGGATGAAGCACTGCTTTATAGGGCTGCTCATTGTTTGAGGCCATTTCCAAAACCCTGTAGACTGAACAAAGCAAGGAGCAGACTTTCCCATATTGCTGCCTTGTCTTGGATGTTCTGTTTGGGTGCGGCTGGCAACTATTATTGCTGGTTATGAATATGTATTACGTTATGGCTATACTGACTTGGGTGATCGGACGCAGTTCAGCGTTGTTGCAAACGCTGTAAATTGTGCTGCTTGGTTTTGTGGGCAGCTGAAATCTTTCCATCTCTGTCTGGTGAGATTTCCTCTCCGTTAAACCAGAACGTGTAAGTGGGTGTAGTGATGATTTATGCTTAGTGCCGTCCCTTGAGCCCGCGGTGTGAGACGAAGGACTTGAGATGCTGCTAATGACCTGACTGCACAAGCTGGAGAGAGAATTTTCCCCAGAATACTCATAAATCCTCTGATAGATTAGGCAGAAGGTCCTCCAGCTGCTAGAACATGCAGGGGGATGACAAGCAGGCCCTGCTTTCCTGGGCTGTGGCTGAATATGTAAGAGGCAGAGCCAGGAAGCGGAGCGCAGGTTTGATTTGTGGCGTGACTTGTGCTATCATTAAGGCCCTTCCATCTTTTTCTTTGTCAGGTGTGGCTTTTATAGATGGACCAGATGTGTGGCCACTGGTGAGAATCTATCGAGGTGGCTTTCTCCTGATAGAATTCCTCTTTCTCCTGGGTATCAACACGTACGGCTGGAGACAGGCTGGTGTGAATCATGTCCTCATCTTCGAGCTCAATCCCCGCAGCAACCTGTCCCATCAACATCTCTTTGAGGTAAACAGCCCAGGCTCCTAGCTGTGTGCATCAGGAGGATAAGTCCTGCACCACTTCCTGGCAAGGAATTCTAACACAATTAGAGGAGGAAGCTGCTGAAGTCTGATTAGATTAGAGGGTTGCGCGCTGCTCTCCCTTTTCTTCTAACGAGACTTCATTGTGAGGTTTGGAGTTAATCTTTCACAAAGTCTCACTGTGTTTTGTCTCTCTTTCTGCAGATTGCTGGATTTCTGGGGGTTTTGTGGTGCCTCAGCCTGCTGGCATGTATATATGGTAAATTCATCTACATCCCTATGCAGGTGAATCCACTCATCTTGTACGGCTGCATGTTGCTTTTTCTCATCAACCCTACCAAAACCTTGTATTACAAGTCCCGTTTTTGGCTGCTCAAACTATTGGTAAGTCTCAAAGCAGAAAATATAAAATAGATTAATAAAAGATAAAAAGCTGTGGCTCAGCTGTAGCAGCTGAAATATGTTCAAGCATCGGTAATCTTCAGGACAGAGGGACGTTTTGCCATTGTACCTATGTATGCACAGAGCAGACCTGATACAGTAATTACTGCCACTTATTGCTTGCCATTTCTGTTTGCCTCTACCGTTGTTATCTTCATATTGCAGGTAGTTAGTGGTTAGTCTTCATGCATACAACTATGTGTAGCATGTCCCTTGATGTAGCAAAACGGTTTGCTAGGCTGGAAAACAAGGTTAGATGAATACTCCTCAGCTCAGCTGGGCAGTGCCAATGTGGAGAGGGCTCACTGATGGAGGGGGAATCTTTGCAAAGGTTACTGCTTCCAGGTTACCGTTTCAGCAAATCTTTTGTGGTTTTAAAGGCCTCATTTTAGACCCAGCTCCTGTTTGCTCGGTAAGTTAGGTCTGGTAAATGACCAGTGTAGATATCCATGCTACTTGGATGCACCAGTTGCAGGCGGGAGTCCAAAAGAACTGTTTCAGACTCATTGGATGGCTCATCAGTTTCTTCCAAAATGGCTGTTCCACATGTTTGTCCCTACCCTTTTAAATTAACCCCAGTCACTTTGGTTCCCTTGGTATCTTGCTCTTGCTGGAACTACTCTGAGAGCATTCAGCAGAGGGCAATTGGACTGGCTGACGTGATTCGTAGAATCACTTTAGTGCCAATTAAGACAATTAACTTTGTCTGGAGCACGGCAAAGATGAAATGTAGCGTCGTGCTTCAAATGTGTGCGTGCAGGTATACATACAACTAGTTAACCTCTTAGCCCTGTTATTTGATTTGCTAAGTTGCAGCTATTTCGGTCTCTTCCCTTTTGCCTTCCAGCATTCAGCCACCTCTCACAAATGTTCCTTTAGTCCCAAGCCTCATTAGTCTTCCTGCCGTCCCTCGGTGCTAGGAAAAGTACTGCCAGTGATCTAAATGTAAGCAATCTCTGTGCTAATTTACCCTAATATCTTCACAGGGTGAGATCCTCAGTCTTCTCAGAACTGTTAGTAGCTGTGGTTAGTTCCCAGCGCCTGCTCCATCTCTAGGCCTTGCTGCAGCCCGCAGCACAGATGTATGCAGAAGTCAATTCATCCCAAGGTCTCCTGGGGAGAAAAGCTCCATCAGAATGCAAGATTGCTATAGTGGGAGAAGATGACAAAACTCTTCTGTGTGTCATGCAGGAGGGGGAAGGGGAGAAAAGAGGCCAGACGAAACCACTTGGAGTAGCTGCGAAGCTTCTCCAGTTTTTATCTCCTGCAGTTGGCTGTCTGGGCGTATTTTATTTCTTCTTTGAGCAGCAGCTATCTGGGTGAAAGGAGGTGTGAACAGTGCAGTTCTTAGAACTCTGCTTTTCACGCAAACTCTGACTCGAAGAGCATTTTCTTCTCACATTTGCTACGCTTCATCTCTGGCAGAAATGCAGCCGGGTGTAGCAGTGCATTATTGGCACCTCTGATTCTTCTAGAAACAGATCGGGAGGAAATGTCAGTGTTCTACAGCGTTTCCTGATGGAGTGAGGAGGCTTTCTGCATCCACCTGTGCTCACTGACTGCTCCTGGTGCTCATGAGCAGGATCTGTGTTGATAATCCCTGGAGAACTGAAGGTCGCTTCTTCATTGATCTTCCTCTGGGTGAAAAAGTTACGTAGCCTGTAGGGAGTCGAATCCCTTCTTTCTTGCCTGCGTGGCACCCTGCTGATGTGAAGTTCTTTGCCTCTGCTTCCAGGCGAGGAGCGTGCTGCATGCACTTGGGTAGGCTGAGAGAAGCAGCTCGCCGAGAGGAATCAGATCGGAGCGCAGAGCGTGGCATAGCATCTCCATCCTGGCCTTTCTGCAAGGAGCTGAAATGGGGAAGCAACTGCAGGGTGCAGAGCTGCGTGAGGTGAAAATCTAGGGAAGGGTTCAGCTCTAGCTCAAGCATCTGCTGTCTCAGCACTGGCTTGAAACTGCAGTGATCAGCACCAGAAAGTTTGCGCTTGGACTGTGGGACTGCTGAAATGTAATTGCAACCGATTGCTTGAAACTGAAGTTGGACTCTTGGTCAGTTAATGGCTTTATTCTTGGGCTCCACCTTCAGCGGAG
>PPHD01008547.1:0-21635 GCA_002909625.1 Bambusicola thoracicus | reverse complement strand
TTCCAACCCAGGCCATTCTGTGATTCTGTGTAAACCGCATGCAGGTAAACATCATATGAGAAAGAATGCAAAGCAAAAGCCTGTTTGTATTCCAAGTAGAAATTAAGGCTCTGAACAAATCCGTCTCTCTATGCAACTGTATGAGTAAATGAGCTACTGAATAAGTGAAATTTCAACTCCCTTCTTGTAAGGTAACTTTTCCAGAAACAATAAATTATTTTGAGAATTCATCATAATCTGCAGAAATGGGAAAACTAAATAAATTCATGAAAATGCCCTTACCTAATGATATTTACCAAATGACACCGTGTCCTTTGCTGTTTGTAGCAAGCTTAGTCACAGAGAGTAAGGACAGGTTTGCCTTATTAGTATAGCTCTCTGCCTGTGTATTTTAAATACCTTGAAGCACAGTACCATCTGTGTGTAATCTACTAATGAGCTACTGCTTAAACCGAAGAAGGCCAGCCAGCTAACACCAATTACTCAGATGGAGGCTGGCTAATTTTTAAGCAATTAATGAGCCCTTCTCACTTTACAGAGAAGCTTCCTCTGCTTAGTTCTCCAGATAAATTATTGGAGATCCTCATCTGAAGAAAGTTTCTTCGGGAAGAAAATAAGAAGGGAGCGAGACACAGTCCAAGCACATAGAGCAGAGCCTGAACCCTGCTGAGAGGGACAGGAGCAGTCCCTGCTGGGACCAGAACAGCCCGCAGGGGAACTGCAGCTACCAGAGAAGCATGCTGCAAAGGGGATTGCTCAACCCATTCCATTGTTCCAGACCGTTTGGGGCACTAAGATACCTCTATTAATGCTCAAAGAGTGGAATAGCCCGAGCCATGCTTAATAGCTTCACTGGTTTTACTCCCACTTGCCTCCCAGGCACATGGAAAAGCCTAATAGGGAGCATCCCCAAATGCTGCACAGTCACCACTTATGAAGAAGACTGACTGCTCTGTTCACTAACTGATGAGATTCTAAAAGGCTGGCCTTAAGGGGCTATTAGGTTATGCAAAAACAGAATCCCCTCTTCTGATGTTAAAAAATATTTCTTAATAACCTAAGCAAAGTTTAAGGAGATCAAAATTACCTTTTAGAGCTCCCTGTTGGAAAGTGCTGTAGTAAAGCATAGAATGAGTAATAAATTATCTCAGTAATTATATTGATAATGCACAAGTTTTATGTACACAATAAAAACATTAAAGGAGACCTAATTTTTACAATACATTATGCATTACAATTGGGGAAAGGGCAGCATTATGTCCAAGAAAGGATGTGCTTGTCTTGCACAAGCCTGGAAAACATGCCACCTTCAATCACAGCAAGGAAACTCACAGAGAGCTTTCACCCAGCAGTAAAACACCCACCTGCATTGAGGATACCTGTATCTACACAACAGCAAGGGTCTGAAAGTGACGCTTTATGTTGACCTACATCAGAAATCAGCTAAAACACTTCAGCTTACAATCTGCTCCAATAAAGCTGAGACTCTCTGCTCCTAAACGTAGTTTCCACTGTAATCTTGATTTGCCTAAAACAACACATACCATTTTGAATAGAAATGTTACATCCAAAATGCCTTTCATGATATCTACTTTTTTCTCCACAGTTTTGCTTGTCTAAAAACAAGCCAGTATTCAAATTTCTCTGGTTCTATACAACGGGACAAGATTTTCACGGCCTTGTTAAAAAAAATAATAATAATAGAACCTAGAGCTCAATTCTGCAATACATTTTCTACAACTTCAAGTCAGCTTTCTAAACCAGCCTGCAATGAGAGAAGGGCAAGCAGGTCCAGAGGGCGCTGCGCACCCCAGGCTCCCCAGAGCCCCCTCCACCTGCACCCAAGGAAGCCCATGAGATCCAGCTGCTCTCACTTCAGAGTTTTCAGATCTCTTCTGCAGGCAACCCGGGAGATATGACACAGGAAACTGCATTCCAGAACCAGTAGGTCCCGACCATCACATGCTCAAGGTCTTCCAGCTGCTTCATCTACATCCATATCCAGGACTAGATGTCCCGGCTTTCAGCTGCAACTCCTGACTGCCCCGCATGCAGAGCCTGGGAACAACCCTGCCTGTGATTCACGTTCCATCAGTTTTCCACTGCCTATTAAATATACCCATCCCGGGGAGCCTCAAAATGAAATTGCATCACTGAGAAATAAATTCCGACCAGCTCTATTCTCCAGAAAGTGATCTTTCTGCGTTTTACCATTAGCTCAAAGACACCAGAATGATTGTATCTCACATTACCCTTTCTCTTCCAGGCCCACCCATTATTTATTTTGCTGAAAATGTAAGACAGTAAAACCACGCATGAGATAGCTTTGCACACTGATCCAAATAACCTCAGGACCAGAAAGTAAATCAGAAACAAAACAAAGAAAAAAAGCCTATATTAAGAGCATGCAGTTTCTGTTGTCTCATGAAAAATCTGACCTGCTATATTAACATCAGTCTTCATAAATATTAAGTCAATTCTACCTTCAGCATACTGGGCAAAATCTGTCAGTTCTCAAATAATAAAACAAAACCTGTGCAACAGCTGCTTACTCAAATTTGACATGTGTTTGTATGTGGATGAAAGAACCAGCATTTCTTTAAACAAAAAACTATATAGACTCTACACCAAGGTTTCCTTGCAGAAAGCTGCTGTAAGCTATCTGCACACCTGACTACAGAATTCCAGTTCCTTCTACCACTAAAAATCTAAAGGCAGATAGTGGGCAAGCACAGACGCAGTGCAGAGTAGCTCAGATGCGGAGTTGCATCACTATATGACCAGCAATGGTTGTTAAGGTCAGAAGAGAAATAAATGTGCTGATTTTTGGGTTTCTTTTCATAAACTAGTCACTCTAGAGACATGAGGCATATCCAAGGCTCACAGTCCCTTGGGTATTTAATCTGCCATTTTACAATCTTAAGTGGTTTTTGCTCCCATGTGCCCCAGTGCAAATTGTGAGGACAGTTTAGAGCCAATATGCACGATATACTTGTGGCATTCAGAGGCAAAAGCTATTCTGCTATAGCTGGCTTTGCACACTAGCTGTAGCCTAACTTCTCTGCTCCTTCCCCATTTCTAGACAATATCTTACCATCTTCTACTGAAAAAATAACAGAGACTGCTAACACTTTTCTCCTTCTTTCCAAGGTCTTCCAGCCACATTCTTCACACGTATTTATTTTGCCTCAGAACTTATCTAGGAGATAGTATTGTTTTCATCATCCTTGCCTAAGGCATAAGCAGAACAGAGGGAAACGTGCTTTTACCCCCACACGACATTAGTGTGCTGGCCAACCATTGCTTCATCTGTTTGTTTTCATTTGGGTTTGTTGTTTTTTTTTAATTCTTTAAATCATCTGTAAAATCAGAAGACACAAATGTAAGCGATACTTACTTATATCACGGCAGCAGACGTTTACCTAAAATACCAAGTAGTCCCACAAGATCTATAAAAAATCCTTTACAAGGTAGGAAGGCACCATTAGAACACACAGTGCAAAAATCATACTATCATCACATTTAAAGCCACTGCCACACAGTCTTAACAAACATTTCCACAGGACACGTGGTTACTGGCTGCCAAAACAATGGGTAGGAATGAAATAAAAAATACTATACTTTCAATAGCTAACAGAAACTCCTTCACAGTGCCTCCCTTCCTGCCCTGAACTGGAAACAGGAGGGCCAGCAAGAAGGAAGGGATGGCAGAGGCTGTCATGGGGCAAGTCATGGCACAGGCTGCTTGCTTACCTCTTGGAAGAGCTAGGTGCTCAAGTTAGAAGTTTACCTTTTTCCACTAGTCTCTTCCTCCAGAGGTGAAGCATTGAAACTAAAACTCAGTCTACTGTATCCTTTCACATCAGTATATATTAAAAGTACTAATCACACATACTCTTTGTAGGAAAGAATCAATTGGATTTGAAAGGGTTAGAGATTAACAAAACATACATTCTAGAGGTGACACCACAGATCAGATCAATTTTGCTTTCAACTCATATATGGGTAAATCATTTCTACTTTAGCAAGTAATAACAGCATCACAACAACCTCGTGGAGGTCCATATACTAGCATTTCCATACACATGTACTGTACTGAAAAGAAATCTTTCCTACTTCACAGGTCAGCAGCTTAAAACACTCCACTCTGCACTTTCTGAAAGAGGATATCTCTGACGTTTCCTTTACTATTTGTAAAAACAAGTCTTCCAAACTTAAATGTTGGAAAATAACAAAAACCTGCACCATCTCATTTCTCCTTCCTATTGCTACTTCCCATATTGACTCAGTGTCTCCTACCTCTCAGTTTTATTGCTTGTTGCTTCCACGTAACGCTCACAGCCAGAACAAACAAACCAACAGAAGGGAATCTTCTGCTACAACATCACAGCCCATTGAAAACTGAAGCACGCTTCAAACAACAAGCACTGTTCTGAAAGTAATGTAGAAAAAGTTCCTTACATTCAGTGGACAGAGATATGGGAACATACGTTAATGGTCATACTTAGTTCAATTTAAGAAGCCTTATTTATGTTCCCTTAATTACACACAGCCCATAATGCCTGTCTTAAACACATATCCCAGTCACAAAAACCCACGCACACAGAGCTGTACTGGATCAGGAGCTGACCCCAGGCTAAGCCCAACATCACAGCATCACTGCAGCATCACATCATCACTGCAGCCCTGGCAAAGTCTGCATCCTTCTCGTGACCTCTGAGCCTCTGTGCCACTACAGCTCCCAAACCCAGCAGATGCGTTTTATGCTTTGGGCATGGTTGCAACTGATCCTACAGGAAATCAAAGGAAGCAGGGAGAACAGCTTGAGGGCACGCCTGCCCTCTTCTAGAGAAAGGCCTGAAATAACGCACCTACCCAGTACTCACAGACCACATTTGCAGAGCAACACAATGGCTTCTGGCTGTGAGGAGGCTAAGAAAAACATGTGTCAAGGCCCCAAAGTCAGGAACTGCCCTTGTAACGCAGCTGCCCCCTCAGACAGACGCTCACCAGGCAGTGTGGATGGCTGCTAACGGTTCTGGGCTGCTGTGGACCCACTGCCTCCCAACCCCATGCCCACACTCTGGGAACTCCGCCTCCAGGCCCAATGCTCCTGGCACACAACTTACACTTCAGGAGCAACGGTCCCGGCTCCTCCCACAAACCCACTGCAACCTGTAGGCATCTCCTCAGGTCCTCTCCTGAGCCATCAGATCTGCTCCTCTGAAGTCCTTCCTCTTCCTCACAAATTCAGGCTCTGCAAACGTGAGCCTTTACTCCATAGAACTGTCCTGACACCAAGAAGAGTTGCAGAAGAGCAAAACCACTGCTACCACCTCTGCAGGTGCTGGCGATAACACAGCTGCCTTTTATGCCTCCAGGCCTTATTTAGCAAGGTGTAAAATTAAAAAAAAAAAAAAAAAAAAAAAAAAAAAAAAAAAAAAAAAAAAAGAAGAAGAAGAAAAACAGCCTGACTAATGCCATATTTCCAAAGCTAAATGCACTGAAGGCTGCTCCCAGCATGCTATGTGCCCGAGTAACTCACTGGAAGGAAGATACACCACCTCTGTGCTGCAAATGGCAGATGAGTTCAAAGAGGTGGCTGGGCTCCCCAGCTCCTTTTTTCTTTTTTAAATAGCTAAGTGAAAGGAGACTCACTGGGGCCAGCAAACACGCTCACTGCATTCTGGGTAAGTCAGCAGCTGCATTATTTATAATTTCGCTCAAACGTTACATAAGACAGACCTTCAAAAAATATGAACAAGAGAAAGGACAAAACACGGCAGAATAACTGCCCCGCTCCCTCAGGATGGTTTGCTTCAGAATAAGGGCAACAGCCTACAACCCACACCCTCAGAGCCAGAAATACTAAAAGATCTTTGAATTTCTATATAAGATCTTAAAGAAAGCAAGGCAGACACTTTGATATGAGACTTTTTTTTTTCCATTTTATAAAAGCCTCATTTTGATCCCAATTAAAGGCATAGGGTTGGAAAATCTCTCAGTCTTGAAGGTGTGCCTACTAGAGAGGCTGAGACAGTATTAACACTGCAGCTAGATGCAGAACAGCCATCCACACAGCTGACAGGAAATCTTCTCCAGAAGGGGAAGAGTATAGATTTTTAACTGAGGAAATGACATTTCTTTCATGTGTCTCTTACTTTCCCCATCCCTAAAGATCCTACCTTTGTAATTTACCGCTGTCTAAAACAATTTAATTGCCTCCATTCATTTTATTCAGATACAGTTGTGGTTTCTCTTTTGGAAAAGAAGACTGGCTTTAATATTTAAATATCAGCTCAATATTTTAATTGTTTCAATTATACATGAGCTCATTTTAAATGAGTGTAATAGCTAAAAATTTGAGTGTTTAAATAAGTTCAATATTTAAACCCTGTCAGGCTGAGGTCACTACAAATACCCAAACTGCCTGCAGATTCTTTCCTTTCTCGTTCTTTTCTATGCATCGCTCCTCCTCTCCAGCATCAAGGCACACATCTGACTGCTGCCAGCTGTCACCCAGGCCTGTCTTGCAGCCACATCTCCGTCTGTCCAGGGCAGAGGAAGCCAAGGCTGAGGCTCCCTTCGCGAGGTGCACTGAGTACCCGTGCTGTACAGCTTGCTGAAGCCCCCAAGACATGACTGAACACTGGAGCTTGTTCCTCCTCTCCTCCCCCAATAGAAAATGAACAGATGGGAAGGAGCCCTGAACCAGTGCACAGGCATGGCTGTGTGCAAGAGGGGCTCTATGCTCCTGCCTTGATGACAGCTTAGAGCAACGTCTATCTTGACTTACTTTTGTTTGCTGAGGCTGTAAGTTACAATCTTCAGGAAAAAGAAGAAAAAGGAAAAAAAAAAAGGTTGGTGCACACTGATCACTGCTGACAAGCTCCCACTTTCCTCTATGTTACTTCATGATTTGCAGAAAGGAAAAGCTGAAAACCTTTTTCACACAGAATGGAGATATCTCAGAAAATGTAAAATGCATGGCTATGAATTCTTCCATGATGGGCAGAAGTCAGCTCTTTGGGCAGATGCAATTGCAACAAAAACCAAACACAAATGAGCGAGCACAGTGCAGCTCCTCTAGGGGCTCATTCCAGCAAGAGAGATGGACTTTTAAGAGTTAGGCTCCTCTGGAATATCCCATTCCAGGCACAAATCCACACATCACCTCTGAAGCAAAGGTAGGTCCACATCATATACGCTGTAGTTTTTCAGAGTCAAAATGATCAGACAGTAGCACCAGAAAAAGAACCAATCTTCACAGAAGGGAGCAGGGGGAAATCCCCGGCTAGAGCAAAGACTATCTTTAGGAAGGTGAAGGGCTCCTGACACAATGCAGGGAAGACACGTGACTCTGGCTCTGAAGCTTGGAGGACATAGAAGTGCCAAGCTTGAGCCAATTAAGCTCCATCAACCTGGAGCAAGACTCCTCCCAGCTCTGCAGCCAGAGGCATACAGAAGCCTCAGGGATGCCTGCCCGTGCTCTAGCGCGTAAGGCAGGCGTGCCCTCTGGAACTCAGGCATGCTGAGAGGGGTTATTTTAGCTCAGCAGATAAATGCAGCAACAATAAATTGCATCAATTATTCACTAACGGAATTATGCCTAGTAAGTCAAACAGAATGTATAATCTGAAAAATCTTTTGCTTAAGAAATGCAATGATTTTTAATTGGTTTTATATCCCCTGCTATGAGTACTCAAAGCAGTACATACAAAAGGCTTGGGAAGAGAAGTCACTTAATCAGATTAAAAGAAAATCCCTACCAGCTGGGAAACTAACAGCTCCCGCATCCTCAGTTTATTTGTATAACCTCCACCTGTAAAGCCTTTCCAGGTTATTACTAGGGCTGCAGTCCCAGCATTAGCTGTTTGCTCAGTTTCACTTCTCAAACCAGGCAAAAAAAGATGATTTGCAGCTTTCCAAAAAGCTTCTTAATGTTAAGAAACGCCTGTGAAACTTAAATCAACATTACATTCACACAGACGCTTGAGGCAAACTATTCTGTCCCCACCATAAACACTAATCATTACTCTCTAGACATGACAGGATTTCTTTTGGAACACCTGGAAGCTGCTGCTGACAAACATAATTAAATTTACTCCGCTATTTTAACTCTTTTGGCACGGCATCTGAAGTGGGAAGAAGCCAAATAATTTTATTGTGGTACAAGTTTCCGTGTCATTTCTGCAGTATTCTGTAGCCCTCACATACATTCCTGTTTCCATTTAGAGTTGACAAACAAGAACACCTGAGTCTACAACGAAGGGCAAGTAAAGGCACCTGAGACCATTTATTCCAGTTCTGATTTGCTGGGTTTTTTTCCCTCCTTCCCTGAGGACTTTTTCTTCAGCAAACTTTTAACTCTACATCTCCAGCTAGAACACCATTCTGTCACCTTCTTCTTGACATCTTAGGCACTCCACTCCCATCCACCTCCTCAGTGCCTCATGCCTGTTGGACAGCTCCTGCGTTCTGCCTGTATTTGCTATTTGGAGTTCACACCCTCAACTTTCTCTCCCTTAGGTTTCCATTCCTTGACTTCAAAGATCACTTTCCACACCAGCCTCTGCCAACATCCTTCTAGCCAAACCGCTGTTCCCTTTAAGGCAACTCCAGTTTGACTGACAGAGCATCTCTAGACACACTGCTTTCCTTCTCAGGGAGGCCTCTGCAATACCTGAACACAGGTACTGCTCCACCCCAAGTGCCATTCAACTTCACCTCTTGAGATTCTCCCTACCTTTTCAACAATATATAATGGATTATATGGTATTGCACACACACTAATCAACTTTGTAATTGCTCTTGTACTCAACACTAATCACAGTTTTTCCGCATTCAAGCTGCAATTCTACATACTGCTCGGAAACTTGCCAGTCTACGTAAATCAAAAATGACACGGACACCCCAGTTTTGCTGGTTTATTGCCCTAGTAGCCCAAATTTGTCTTTATCATCAGCATCAGCACTTTCCGCGCGCTGCTTCACACTGCTCTACAGAAACATCTGCACAGCATCCCTTCCCCTCTTAAGGACACTCACCAGCTCAGACATCCCAGAGCTGACAGCCAGCAGGACAAAGAGCTGTACTGCCCACCTCAAGCACAGCTCCACAGATCCTGTCCATGAGGAATTATTTGGACACCCCATCCACACCCCTGCTGCTAAACCAGCCTCACTGCTATCAGACATCCTGCCATTCTGAACAACCGTACACAAAAAAAAAAACAGTCACTTTCCCCTTCTCACTTTCCTGTATCAAAAACATCATTTATTAAAAAAAAAAAAAAAAAAAAAAGCAACTATAAAAGCACAGCATCAGTGTGGAACCACCACCCCACCGAGCAACAAGGTCTCGCTGTTTCCTCTGCCTGCATTCAGC
Organism: Bambusicola thoracicus; assembly: GCA_002909625.1. Classification (NCBI taxonomy): domain Eukaryota; kingdom Metazoa; phylum Chordata; class Aves; order Galliformes; family Phasianidae; genus Bambusicola; species Bambusicola thoracicus. The sequence continues at coordinate 12,248 of PPHD01008547.1, read as the reverse complement.
CTCTGTCTTCAATCTCCTACTCAAACAGAAAGAGTTAAAATTCAGAAGCCTCTTGAGCGCCTGTCCCCTCACAACACAACACCCAGTGAGGCCCCAGGCAATCAAGTGACAGCACCTCATATCTAAAGACCACTTTCAGAAAGGGAGTCAAATTATCAATTTCACTCCAAGTGCTGAAACTACAGAAACAGAAAATGTGTTTCACACACAATGTACTGGAAGAAGAAAATAAAAATCAATAGCTGTTCCATGCAGCAATCTAAAAGTAAGCACAACAGAGAATGAATATTAAAAGGTGAAAGCCAACTACATGATCACATACTTGCAAAGAAACTATTTTTACTTTATGTGCGTTTTCCCCTTCATCTTAAACTGAACGTATACTAGCTCAATTAAATGAGCAGAACAAACTATTCACTTCTGTGGGCTATATTTAGCCATAAGTAGGCTAACATATTAAAGCATTTTTCCTACCAGTACTCAACCTGTATTGATAGTCAACAACTGCCAATAACACAAGGCATTCTCCAGAGTCAAAGAAAGCAGCTAAATGTAATAGAATACACTAAAATATAATTAAAGATAAACTATCAGCTGAATGACGCTATAACTACAGACATTTTACTTCTACAGTACACTTCTGATAAAGGAGATGCAAAGGCCTTCCTTGCAGCCAGTGGTATTGCCTGGCATCAATGAATCAAGGCAGCTCAACTACACAAGGTTATGGATCTCATAGGGGTTCCCAGCCAGGTCAGTAACAGCAGTTCTGTAAAACAAAAACACCACTGCCCTTAGCAGGCTTTAGATCAAGCTCTATGCTTAGCCAAATCCTGATCTCCATGCCTGCTATCACAGGGCAAACAGGGTTCACAACAGCCACACCAAAAGACTGTAGACTAGTTTGGCTTAGCATCATCCATTCAGACACAGCTCAGAAATAATTCAGCCTAAGATCTAGCAATTCACAGAGTGATATTTCCCTGCCTAAGATGGGAAATACAGGTGTGTGGTTTCTCTTATTATGGAAAGACCAAAAAGTCTTTTCCTCCTTTTCCAAAAAATACAGAAATTAAACTTACAACCGGCCACATCAACTAAGCCAATAATTTCTGTCTGTACTGCATGTAACATGCAAGTTTAAGAGAGCAATATCTTCATAGAGGGAGCTAATGTAGGGTAGGTGTGCTATGACAACAGGAGTTGTTTCAGAAGGACAGCACTGTACTGGTTACCCGTTCATGCACATAAGAGTAACAACGCTATGTACCACTGGAGCTAACCCACCTGCCTGCCCAGATACTGGAGATTATCTGAGAAAGACAAACATTTCTAGATTACTCTGTTCCCGCTGAGCAGGGAGAGCTGCACAGACCAGCAGCTGCTTTGCACTCAGAGAACTAATGATGGAACATTACCTAGATCAACCACCTCTCCCAGAAGAGGCGAGACAGTACAATGCTTCCTTGAAGTATTCTGTTATTATTAGTGCGTTCCAAAAGCAGCTATAAACATAAACCAGCTCCTGTTACTTTTCACTGCCAGAATAATCAGAGAGAGCACTTTGCTGCATCCAGGGAAGTTCTCCCCAGTTAAGCCCACATATGATCACACATACAGCTGGCGTGATTTTTGGAAGATGCCTTTCCGACATACAGTAAGCCCATCCAGACTTAAAAATCATCAGGAACCACATTCACAGTTAAGAAAATCTGTTAGCATTGGTACAAGAGTGGATTTTAAAACAACACCAAATTCATCACTCCTTTAATGGACCCTCAAACCGATCAACTTCCTTCCTTCTTTCTCTTTCCCTTAAGAAAACACAAGGACATTTCAGGATAGCTTAAGACACATCAACAGAACATTACAGCGATAAAATTCATCCCGTAACATCTGGTAAGCAGATCATTTGAATTTTTTTTCCCCCAGAAGAGAACAAGCATATATGCAAAACAAAAAGCAGCCATTTAAAACACTTGTTTCAATGAGCATTAAGTCCAGATTCAAAAGTATAGACTTACCAGAATTTCTCTTCGACACGAGCTTCAAATTCATGCTGGCTACAGTACAGATCACAAGAACCAAGAGAACAAGGGGCTTCATCTTTCACTTTCTTTGGCAGCTGAAATGCAAACATAGTATGCAGTCTGAATCACAGGTCTTCACCACACCAATGCAGCAGCTATAATTAAACATTTCTCAAAGAGCCATCACAGGGCAATGCTTAACCTGGTGACATCTGCTAGGTTTTTTTGGTTGTTGTTGTTTCGATTTTGTTTTGTTTTAATGCAGAGGTAGGCAAACATCATGGCTCAAAGCAACTGTCCATGAATAATTTACCTCTGAGTACCAAACAAAAGGTTGTTGCTTTTGTTTTTCAAATATTTTGAAAACATTATTTTGCTTAAAAAAAAAAAAAAGGACAAATTCTTATTTGAAACAATCTGAGTTTAATCTGACAGATTTTTGTATGTTGTGGAAGACTGATCACAACAATTATACTTCATTTTGTTTCATATTTTAAAAGAACACTTCACATTGTTTGGGAAAATGTAAGAGTAGGTTATTTGTGCCACTGCTCCTAGAAACCTTATTTTCCCCGCTGGTGACCTTGTAAAAGCTCTTACAATGAAATGACACTATTCCAGGAATGTCTAATATAAAATGAAGACGGCTGAATAAAAACCAGAAATCAATGAAACCAAGCCTAGCAAATGTTAAAAAAAAAGATGGTAAAATTCACAGGAGAGGCGAATTCCATCTACTCTGTATTTTTTTTAAAAAAAGAGAAAATTCTAGTTTATAATTGTAGTTTGAGTTGTATGTAATTACTGGAACTAGCTATGTTTTCATTTACAAGTCCAAGGTCAATCAAGAAAACATAGCAAGAACACAGTGAGTTTCCCTATGCATGATTAAGAAACAGGTGTAGTGAAACTGAAACCAGCAAAGCCCATCCTTCTCTCTAAATGAAAAAGGGGAGAGATGCTTAATTAGTAGCTAGAGTCCCCAAATACATGCTTAGCATGAAGTCACAGGACTTTAAGTTGCTTGATATATTTAGACTCCAGGAATTCATCTCCATACCAGATATAGAACTCAATCAGAATCCTTACTCTTGGATACAGAGACTAGTTACCTAGATCAGTGTGAAGTTTTATTTGCACCAAAATAATCAGCTGACACTCTATGGCAGTTCTGTTTAAGCAGAAAGATGCACAACCACCTGCATCAGCAGCCAAGGCAAAGACCAATAAAACAGAGGCACCCCAAATGGCAGAGGCAGCCCCCAGCACAGGTTCAGTGTGAAAAGCCAGCAGGAGAGCACCATGTCCTGCAGGTCTCTGGAATTTATTCCATTTAACTGGAGCTTATTACATCAACCATCCTTCCTTTGTCATTTTACTCCCAGCCTACTGTTGTGTGAAGAAAATCCAAGGAACCACATACAATTTTTTACACGACGGCAATTATGCTGCTACTCCATTATTTCAAAATTACTGCTTATATCTGAAGTTTTCACCCCTCACCCTACTGCACTGCAAGCTACAAAAAGGCAGCAGATTTCTTCTTGCTGCATTTTATGTTCCCCTGGGCACTCACTGCCTACTGATTCCCCCAAGTAACGACGCTAAAGAGCTGAAGGAATATTCAAGGAGCGATACGCACTGAAGGCTGTCTGACAGTGCTTAATGGCAGAATCCGTTTTCGTTCTTCCCTAACCTCTCCTTGGAGTACCAAAATCCTGAAACGAGCAAGGCCATCTTGACAAGAGAGCGAGGAGAAAGTAATTGAACTAAATCTTTTGACAGATAATTGTAATGATGATGTTATGCTAGAACGATTTTCAAGTGTAGCTTTGCAAATTGCTTTCTCCACTTCCTTCCTTTGGTTATTACAGCTGAGGTATGTAACTCCAGGATCCTTCTTCATGTGGCCCTAACTCCAGATCCTTCCTCATGTGGCCCCTTCATCCTCACCCCCAAATGGGCTATGCTGCGTTAAATAAACTTAAAAACTCAGAGTTCTGCCAAACAACATTCACACTAGATGTAGAGGAGATGTATGAGGAAGGGGGTTACCCACCCACCCTATTTACCGTAAGGGAAAAGAAATTCAGCCTCAGGGCCTAACACTCTTGTTGATTTTAGGCTGTTTATTCAATATACAGAGTCAAAACTAAGACCACATTTACAGAATTTGATAGAAATAACTGCCCACAGAACGTGTGGGTAACAAGGGACTCCGGATAGCCACAGAGACTCACATCTCAAAAGATGAAGAGGATTCCAGCCACAGATTACACCCTTCAATACTTACTACACTTCCCAACAACCAATTTCAACACTGCATTTTTAGCACTGCCAAAGTCCCAGTTAAACTCTCTGACAGCACTGCCAGGGACAGCCCTGCACCAGGGGTAACTCACTGCTTTTTTTTTTATCTACTGCAGTACTGTCCCAGAAGTCTGAATTCTGACTTCCCATGAAGAGCTGAACCCAATCTTCACCTTCTGGCACTACCAATCTTCAATTTACTTTAACCTCCCATGACAGCATAAAACCCTCCTGTTTGAAACATATTTCATAGAAGGCAGGTTACAGCTAGGAGTTTGTAAGATTTCTAAATATTGATTTTAACAGAATTTTATATTAAAGTTTCATTATGTGTCAGGCAGCATCTTCTCCTCCCCTTTTTCAGTTAGCTCTTCACAAAACAGCTAAGTTTTAAAATCCCCAGGTTCCTTCTCCTGGTGCAAAGATACGCTTCCTTAAAAACAGTAAATGCTTCCATTTGGGATATCCATATGCTACAAAATTATTGCTATAAAAATGCATCTGTTATTTCTCTTCAGCCCTTTATTTCAAATATGAGGACCAAAGATTATTTTGGTCAACTTCTCTTTTTAAATGGTTATGAAAACCATCTTCTTTGCCCAACTCCCTCTGCCATGCACAACAGCTTCTCAAACACTTTCAGCATTTAAGAACCGTGCAACTAAAATCAAAGACTTAATGACTTAGGATGGCCAGAACACATCACAGAAACAAGCGTGCTTGTCAAATAAAACTGAAGTCCCACATCCTAGTTGGCAACAAAATTAACCTTGCATTATGCCTGGAAGTTGGGACGTTGAGGCTGACACACACAGGGTGCATCAGACAGACTTTAACATCACGCAGCTTGGACGTGGAACTCTACTGGATACATCTCAGAAGAGGGTAACAACGTTTAAGATCTTTCCCAGAAGAGGGAAGATGTTTCCCTTACAAAGAGTAAATAGAAATGCTGATTACAGCTAACTGGCTTGAGATCCCTAAGAGGAAGAAAGAGACAGGCAGAATAAAGTTCTCCCTGAGAAGGCTGAAAGAATCCAGCCCTTGGTGTGACCTACCATGTTTGCATGGAGATAAGCAAAGGGAGGTCGCTACCATCAGAGGGAGCAGGGGAAGACAAGGAAGACACAACAGTTTTCTTCTCAGTTATTCCTTCCCTCCTCGTGCCGCTGCGATGCTGCAGAGCACAGATTTCAGGCAGCCCTTCCGGCCTCAGCTGTAAGCACCCAGCAAACAGGAGGGTACCAAGCTGCAGTGAGGCACAAATTCTGTTCTTCTAAAAGCAAACCAACAAAAAACACCTGACTTCCCACATGCTGCCTAACAGCCTACAGTAGCACTGACAAACTAAGGCATTTGTTCAGGGCCCTTGGGAAACAAGGCTTGGGAAACTGCAACAACATCCAACACTGCAAAGAACTTCACTCAAGTGTGAAGGTTCCAATAAAGTGTTCGGAAACAGGAAGGCAGTCAGTTAGTATTCTGCACAACCCCCAGCACTGAGATTCCCAAGTCTCTGCTTTACATGCAATTTAGTTTTGCTCTAATTTCTACCCCAAGCTTTGCTTATACCACGTTCCTTTGTAAGAGAAAGCAAGAAGAGGAATGCAGTGTGTGTGCACTCGGCACACGCCTATACACAGACCGAGATCTGCTGACGCATTGTGAGGATCCACAGGTTCTGCTCCTCCACAGAAGCTGTGATGAAGAAGGTGCTCGTTAAAATCAGCAGCCCACCTCTTGAGTGGTTTCCAGTTGTCAGGCTTTGTCGTTCACAAACGTCAGGGAAATAAATTACTGCTTTCACCCCCCACACACAAAGTAAGAAATGGCAACAGCACTTCTTTCAACGTCTTTACATGCTAGATGGAGACTTCTGTTCATTTTCAAACCATTTGCCCACTCTGCTTTCTAAGGTTTTCAATTTTAATGAGAGTTCTCTCTCAGGTCTCCCATTCTGTTGCCAACACACCAAATGTTGAGCTGTGTATTACTGAAAAGTTTCCAGCACACACAGCATGGTGGGTGGAAGCAATCCACAGGGGACATCGGTCCCTTTTTGTTGATGCCCTGATCTCACACACACACAGCAAAAGAATTAAAATCAGAGATGTCTGCTAGTTCAAATACTGTACCTTCAGCTCTACTTGATATGAGTCATGCACCACTCTTCATTCTGCTGCTCAACGAGCATCACAGAATACTTCATTTTGCCTAATCTGCTGTACACCCTCACCATCATAACCAGACACTTAAGATGTCCAAATGTGCAATGAACATTATTCTACAAGGCAGCAGGCACTCAGCGTTCAGCTTGCTGGATCAGAGCCCCCATGGCATCCCTGTTCCATGGGCTCATGTCCTTACTTCAATTCACATCTGGCTAATTCTCCTTCTTCAGATGTAATTCTATGAGAAATTCACAGCTGTGGTAAGCTTAGCAGCAATCCAGGCAGCACTCGTGTTGTGTGAACTGAAAGTAACCAGCAACAACAAGATGACATCTAAAATGCCCGAGATTCTTACTGGCACAACAGCACATCACTTGCATGAAAACAATACAAGGAAAGACTGAAGTACCGTCCTGAGCAAGCACAGGGAACTGTTACAAAATGCAGACAGCCAATAAGGTCACAACACCAATCTGTGTGATGGGGTGTGAAGCTTGTTCTGCATGGTGAAGAGAGGGCTCCAGTGAGACCTCACTGCAGCCTTCCAGTACTTGAAGGGAGTTTATACCGGAGGGGGACTGATTTTTTACATGGGCAGACAGTGACTGAACAAGGGGAAATGGCTTTAAACCAAAAGAAGGGAAATTAGGTCAGGTGCAAGGAGGAAATTCTTTACTCAGAGGGCAGTGAGGCCCTGGCACTGCTGCCCAGAGCTACAGGTGCCCATGGCCAGGCTGGATGAGCCCCGGGCAGCCTGAGCTGTTGGGGGGGCAGCTAGCCTGCAGCAGGGGGTAGGACCGGAGGGGGTTAAAGGTCCCTTCCAACCCAAGCCAGTCTATGTTTCTATAAACACAGAATCTTATCAGTTACGTCAGAAGCAATACAAAACATGACCCCTTGGGTGTTAATACTGAGATTTTATTTGAAAGACTGCAATGCTTCCATCAAAAAGTTGGTGTCCTCTGGGTCACCATTTGGAATATATTTCAGTGCAGCATCTTAACACCTTAAGAGGCCTCTCACAGCGTAACTTCAGAACAAAAATTGGGCTTCAGTGGCAAACACAAAAAAATACCACAGAGGGCTTCCACCCAATAACTTCCACCATTAACACAAGATAGCAGAAGTGGGTTTAGTTATGTTAAAGCAGCAGGCTCAACGCTATGACCAAACTGTTGGTTTGTCCTGTCTTGAGAAAACCCTGCATGCATTAACACAAGAAACTTTTCCTGCAGGAACCTCCCAACTCAATAGCTTCCTAAAATAGTGCTCATTTACAGCAAAAAAAAAAAAATAATAAAGACGAGAAGACAGAAAAATGCCCTGTGATATTCCAATCACAGATAGAGATTCCAGTGTCAGTAGAATCAAAGTGCTAACCAGGGGGGGTCACACAATGAAGGCACTCACCTAGATCTCTGCTAAGACAACAAAACCTGAGCTGCTCATCTGAACAGATGAGGGGGGGGGAGTCAGGTTTTGTTTGGCTGTTTTTGGGGTGGGATTTGTTTTGAAGCCTCACGCCCAGCTGTGCCATCACGACGTACTGACTCAGCATTGCCCTCTATTCCACAGAGAACCACTGTTCCAGCCTCGACTTTGCTACACACTAACTGCACAGCACAAGATATATTGACACACTTGTCCAGTATCACAGCATTTAAATTTGAGCAGTCCGGGCCCTTTATAGACGTTCAAAGTGAAATACATGTTGCGGGAGGAGAATAACCACTGTACTTCAAACTCTCATGGTTTATGAGGTCAATGTAATGGATATATTAATTTACAGCCTTTTTTTTTTCCCCTGGTGTAGGAGCTATTAATATTCTACATATATTTACTTCTGCAGATGGTGGTTTAATCAATACAGTACCTTGGGCAACAAGAAAGCAGTGTAAGGACTGTCAGCCCCAGCGAGCTGATGCTTATGGCGAGGCTCAGCCTCTTACCATAGCCTTGCAGAAGGAGAAGAAAACACAAAGACTGTCTGCACCTGTAAAGCTGAACCAGCACACGAGCACCAAGGAAAGCAGAGAGATTATAAGACTCAGGTTGGCCTAAGTCCTGCGGAAGAGCTCTGTTGAGCTCATAAAGACTCTGAACCTGGGGATTCAGATCCCTAGGGGAAAGGAAAGAAGAAGCTGCTGCTGAGACTGCTAAGGGCATATCAGCAGCTCTGAAGCCCGTGCAGCGGTGACAGCATGAGCTGCACCTGGCTCTGGCTCGCCTGTTGCTGGCTGACACCCAGAGCAAACACTGCGGCTCAGGTCGCGGCCTCGGCCTCTGGAGTGCTTGAGGCGACTGTGCTGATGATCACAAGTCTCCTCTGCAGCGTCAGACACAAAAGGAGGACATTTCATACAATCAGATTAAAAGAGATGAGAAAAGTCCATTCTCACCCACATCAATTTCTAAACTCACTCACTGTGCTAAGATCATAGGAGAGGTTTCCAATTCACAGCAGCCTATGCAAGAGCATTATTAAGCCCAAAGATTAGATGCTTTGCTTCTTTGATACTCAGACCAAACCTTGCTCCCCAAGCAGCTTTTGTAGAAACACTATTAAAAATGGAGAGAAAGACGGTTCAAAGAGAGGTTCTCAATCCTGAAATACAGCGCACCCCTCCTCTCCCCCTCCCACACGCTTCCCTCCTTCCGCAGCGTTCCTCGGGGCTGCTTAAGGAGGTGCTCAGCACAGCGCAGCACAGGATTTAGACTGGGCTGCCATCTGCATGCTGAAACGTTCCCTGCTTTTGTACCGAAGCTGCTTTTACTATCTTAAACCTGCCCTCTTCCTGGGAGCACAGAGAAGAGAGACTCACAGGCATCAGCCAGACTGAGTTTTGATCTGCTCCTGTGTACCTTCACACCCCTGCAATATTCACATAACAATAACACTTCCACTGCTCACAGCGGATTTGGTCCATGTTCACTCCCGCACATCAAAGGAGCAGGCAGCAGAAGAATACAGCTCCACATGCAGTCTGCCTGGAATTTCATTCCTTGATCTCATTCATGGCCACATGCTTCCTTAACTAATACATAATGCTCAAAGCAGACGGAATTAGCAGAAAAAGACAACGTAGCAGCTGTTACATTTCTTAGACAACACACTTTTACTCGTTCCAGAGAAGCGAGACGGGGCACTTTGCTCCGTCATCAGCAAAAGGCAAGTTGCTTTCACTGCTTTGTGCTACCTTAGAGAGATGAACGCATTCCTGGTGTGGGTTTCCGTCCCTTACACAACCAGAGGCCATCCTTCACCTGTACATACTGTGCCATGTTTGTATGTGAGAAAATAAACATTCAGTCGACACACAAACACCACCACCACCCCCTCACGTTTGAGAACTATGAGAAAGTCCCTAGAAAACAGCATTACTTCCAGGTATTTTGTGAAACCTTGTGAATGGTGTGGTACCATACTGAAGCAGGACAAAACCAGATGAAAATATCTATTTTATGTACCCCGGAATTACTCTGTCAAATAAATATCCTCATTAATTTAGCTGTTACATATAGTGGTGGGAAGAGGAGCAGGGGGAATCCCTCTTCCTGCAGTGCTTTTTCTGTGTAAGGAGGCCAGAAGGGAAAGAATCGGTCAAATACATACACATAACTGCAGAAGTTTCTCAGATGCAGCCTCTCCCCTCACAGCACATCACCGCGCACAGCACAGCACAGCCCCTGCCCTTCCATCCCAGGGGATCTCACCTAGGCCAAGCACCAGCTGCTCAGAAAGGTGCTGGAAGAGACCGTGCCCATCAACGCCAGCAGCACCCGGTCTCATTATTTGCAGCAAGGGCGAGATCTTTCCCTTTGTTTTCCTTTCAAGGGTGTTTAAAGGAAGATTTATCCTTAGTTAGACACCATGAAAAGCAAACAGCCTCTTGAAGCGCCTCCTTATTTTGTGATGGAGTTTAAAGGCTCACCTCCAGCGCTAAAGACCTCCTGACAAATAGCGGAGCCACACACTAGAAGAGGGAGGAAGAAAAGTCCCAGACAGGGCCTTAAGGCTGTTTATTACTTGTTTGCGGTTTAGCATTCCTGGATACTTTCAGCTTGAGCCCATTTGAAGTGAGAGACTACTCACGGCCCAAATACACTGGCGATCAGGGAACACCTGTACTTCAGAAGGGCTTTCCACGTAGTGACCACAAACACCAGCGCTGAGCCACCCCTGGGACACACGCAGGTGCAACCCTGAGCCCCAGCCCTCCCTGCAGCCCGCAGGGACCACCTCACTACCTCTTTACAGGTCAGTGGTGCTCCTTCCCCCACCTCCAGTCCTGCAGCACATCTCAGCCCAGGACTCAGGAGCAGAAAAGAGCCCCTTTCCCCCCAAATACTGCACAGAAGGCACCGTTCTCTGTAGCTTTAAACCGGATAACAATAACACGTATCCCCCTCTCTCCAAAGAACAGCTCTGCGCAGTCAGGGAATGAACTGCCCCGCGTGTGCAAACAAACCAAAGCCTTCACAGGACCGGAGAGCCGCACCTGGATGCTTGGGCTGCCCCTGTGAAGCGAAGCATCCGAGGGGTACCGGCGCGGCACGCGGCAGCCGGCCTGCCCTGCCCAGCTCTGCCCGCACGTCCCTTCCACGGGGAGCCGGAGCCAGCAGCTGCTCTCCACACGCAGGCACACGCGCTCTTCAACCCGCCGTGGTTTCAGTTTGCGAAGAGCGGCAAGGCGCCACGCTCAGATTTCTAACGCGATACACGTTGCCGCTAACATTCCTCGGCGCAAACGGCAGCCCGTGGCCGGCAGGCATAGCCGCACCCGCCCTCGCCTACTGCTGCCGACCGCAGCCTCCCGGCCCGGGCCGCCACGCACCGGGAAGCCTCCCGGCCCGCAGCTCTCTGCCCCGCTCACCTCCCGCCGCCCTCCGCCCCTCCCGGCCCCGCTTCGCGCTGACTTTCCCGCGGAGCAGCGAGGCCCCCGCGTCGCTCTGCAACGGCTTCGGCTGCGGCACCGCTTCAGCCGGGCGGCAGTTCCCGAGGCGCGGGGCGCTGCGGGACGCACCGGAGCTCCGCCGGGCGCCCCCGGACACCCACCCGCGGCCGTGCCACGCCGGGGCATCTTCCTCACATCACCTGCGAGCGCTGCCCGCGCACACGCGCCGTTCCGCCGCTGAAGCGCCGAACGCCGAACAGTTCGGAACAAACCTCCCCCGAGCTCCCAGACACCGCGCAAGCCACGAGGAGCAATGCAGGGACCTCCGGAGCCCGGCAAGCAAGAAAGGCGACTCGCAGCACGGCCGCCGTCTGCACGCCCGTCCCGCAGCCCCCGCGGCCTTCTCCAGCGCCCGGGACGGAGCCGGGGAACGGCACGGAGCCGCCCGAGCCGCCGTGGGACGGCTCACCTCGCGGAACGGACCCAACTTTGGACGCTGACGCGGTCGGGGCCGCCCGGAGCCGCGCCGTAACTTTGTGCAACTGCGTTCCGATAACGGCTCGCACCCGAAACTTGGCGTTCCTTCAGAAGCAGCGGGGCGGGCCGCAGCGCTCGGGCACACGTACCGGGCTGTGCCGTGCGGGGCTGCGCCCCTCGATCCCGTCCCAGTCAGCCCCGTCCCGTGGCGGCCGCGGCCACCAACTTTTTTTCCCCTCAAGGAAAGCGGAAAGCGCCGCGCAGCGCGCGCTTACCTCCCGGCTACGTCTCCATGCCGGCGCGCCCCGTCCCACGCCGCGGGATGCGGGCGCTGCGCTGCGGTGGAGCGCCGCACGCGGACGGTG
>PPHD01008546.1:0-21640 GCA_002909625.1 Bambusicola thoracicus | reverse complement strand
GAGAGTGACAATAACTTTTTTGAGACCCACTCATGAGAAGCCCCCCATCAGAGCTGTTTTGGTTCTTTTTTTACAGTAACTGATGTTACTGATACACAATTCAGTAAGGGTCAAAAGGATCTTCTTCGTAATTTCTTTTCACTTCCAAAAAGCCTTTGTATTTTATGCAACAATAAAAGCTGTAGGTCCAAACAGGGGGCAAAGTCATACGGTGGAAAATGGCACATGTTACCGGGAGGGCTGCAGTCCCACCAAGAACTGAACCCAGCTTTCTGACATCCCTGTCCGCTGCTCTCACTACACCATCACCCACCCTTCTCTCACCTCTCATCTTTAACATGCATAACTCCTAATATCGACTCCTTATAAAATCCTTTCCGCTCATTCTTTGCAAAACCGGCACTTAAAAACAGAACTAAAATTAGCATTTTGTTCTTGTAAAAGCCACTGCAGACCACTGCTTGCTCTGCCCAGAATCCTGTGATTGAAGTTGTGCTGCTCATTGCTCTTCTTTTCTTTTTTTTTTTAGAGAGAAGAGCTCAACACACAAGGATCTCTCTCTGTTCTCAATCCAGCTGTGTCATCACAACAGGAACATTAATATAAATCCAATTTTATTATGTAACGGGGAGGGTTTTATTCACTGCTGGAAAAAATCTAGAGGCCGGTTGTGAAACAGGAGCTATTCCTCTGCTGGTGAATCACTTCATGCTGCAGGCAGGGCTGTCTGCCACGGCAGTGCTGCTCCCCACGAGTACAGACTGTGGGTTACAGCGGCTCCACCTCAGCTGCAACTAAGAAACGTCTCAACATCAAATTGTTTATATTAAAACCATCTAAATGTTGACGTGCATGTGATGTTCAGGTCTTTATCAATGGCACCAGTGACATCGCAGGGCTCTTCTGTGAGTTCTGGTTCCTTTGCATCACAGCATTTGCGTGGGAAGTGTGGAGGCTGTAGGATACTGTCTGCATCACCCAGGTACGGCTGCATCCTCACACCAACTCTGAAACAGAAGTGACTAAAAGCACCACTGCTATCCTCCTCCCTTACAGAATTCTCAGTGAGCTCAGCAGTATTTTAGATACAGAACATCTCACTCAATTGGTTCGAAATTCCACAGACAAAATTGGAGGACTTAAAGAATACAGGAAAGCAGATTTGTGTGCATCTGTTAAAAATCTCTGTGGGGATTCAGTTGCATCTAATAAATATTTGATAGTTCCTAAATCATTTATGGCTCTGTCAGGGGTCATTTTACTTGTTTTAGATGAATAATTAAAAGGATAATTAGGAGGATGTACAATCTGAAATGTTCATCTAATTGTTCATTTTACAGAATTCCTTACACTGCTGAGCTCTACAATGCATGTTCTGAGCACCTTCCTATCTTAGCAGCACCTTCTTATTGCCACTAGCGTGGAAGTTCCCCTCCCTTCCATATGATTCCTGGTATTAGGGACTGGAACAGCCAAACTGAGTTTTGAGAGCCACTGCTTTTATCCGCTAAGTCATGCAGAGTGCACAGGAAGGAATTAACCCTCCCACAACTACTAGGCTTAAAATTAATGCATGACGGAGATTTCGAAGACAAAGCAGGTGGTGCACAACCACCAGGATCACCACCGTGTGATGCAACTTGCAGGACCAGGGGTGGAGCTGTGCATCTTGCACCTTCTTGAGAGCAAACCAAGCCTGGATACAAAGCAGCTCTTCCCTTGCCTTATCAGAGCAGCTCTGACCCAGCCTGAGATGCACTCAAAGTACTAAGAGTACCCAAACACACCTCTGGCACCAACGTTTGTGGATTTATCAGAGTCTTTAGTAGCTCAGAGTGACCCAAGGAGGGCTAAAGCTTCAGTGCACGCACTGCTGGTGAGGGAACTGCTCCCACAGATGCTCTACTCCCACAGGGCAGTGCCCAGAAGTCCCATCAGGCTCAGGCCCAGCTGACACCAGCTAACGCTTAATTACAAGGTGGCACAGGCAACAACAACCATGAAAGGTGCTTCTACTCTCCAAGTAACCTTTACCACTTGGGAACCGGCTTCTATGGTGATGAAATCAAACCCACATTAGTGCTTTTGTCATTGTGATCCCACGCAAAGCATTTCTGGTTGAGGCAGAGGCATAATGGATGTACGTTCATTTTCTGAATGAATTTCTGTAGCCTGTACATTGCTTGCCCTTCAGATGATATGGAGAGAAAGGAGGAAAGAGCACAACAAATCAAAACTCCCTTTTACTTTTTAATATTTAAAAGCATAAAAGTAACTAATTGCTCTATTCTAATAAATGAAAAATTACCAGTCGAATAGCAATAACACACACAATGCATTTCCTGCCAGTTAACGAGCATCAAAGTTAAGGGCCTTTGGTTTCTCCTCAGACCTTGGTCTCCTTTAACCAGTCATTAATTGCAGTGAAATGCCCTCTACATCCATCACCATTGCTTAAACTGAAATGCAGCTTACTGTCAGCAACAGGTCTCCTGTGGTCATCTACTCCAAGACTGCTGCCAGCACACATCACAACCTGCACAACTTGCTTCTACATTCTGCTCATAGGCCAAAACATCCTACTTGGTTTGCTGCTGTACCACTTACTACCTTAAAAAGCAATCCCTGACAAGCTTCTTCCAAAGGTCAGTAAACCAAGGGAATGGAATGTGATAAATCTAGGGAGGAGTTAAGAGCTCAGCAGAAGACTCACAGATGACATCAGGGCAAAAAGAGTCTTTGCCTAACCAGCAAAATCTGCAAGTTACTTAAGAATTGCAATAGTTACTGTTGCCCTGAGAAGCAATAACTTGTCAGCAAAAATCCACACCCCAATGGGTGAGGAAATCAAATACAGTAGCAGTGCTAAAATCACCCAGCAGAGGAGACTGAAGATACAGCTTTCATTGCCAACTGCGTGAAGACTGGAACATTCACTGGCACATTTTGGTTCTGCATGGTTTCCTATTATACGTGCAGCAATATGTTCCTATTATACTTACCATATAGCATCAGCATTTCTCTTGGAAGAAAAGCACTGTCGTTTTTTCTTGGTATTTCTAATTACATTTATTGCTGGTAACTACACATCCTGCTTTGTGACCAAAAGAGCAGGGTATATAATGTGAATAGATTAATTAAGCACCAAATTTCCACAGCATTCAGCCTCCCCTGAACCTCATTTTGCTACAAAGGGCCACAAAGTCAGCATTTGAGAGCAAACAGGAGCATTTCTTAGCAAAAGCTGGAAAAAATACTTCGGTAATGCATTAAAGAAACAGTGGTTTACATTAACCAGATTTGCTCAGCGGTGAAAGAAAGCAGGATCCCGGTCTGTGTCCTCCTCAGCCGAGGGGCAATATCTCCCACTAAGGCCCTGGAACTGGGTCCAGAGCACCTGGTGGCTCACACCCAAAGACCCCTGGGAGCAGTGGGTCAGGCTGTGGGCACAGCTGCATGCAAACCACAACAGGTCCAGACCTGGGTTTGCTTGCAAACCTCTGATGAGGAACCTGTTACCTAAAGCACTCCAGACACGCATGTCGAATGTTAATAAAGATAAAAATATACTTCCAATAAATAAAATTGAATTAATTAGCGGTTTAATCCAATTCCCTAAAAATATTTGACCTTGTCAAATGAAGAGGATGGCCTTATAATTTCTGCTTTTTACATTTTTAGAATTAAAGAGTAATCAAATGCACACAGCTCTGCATATAAATCAACCTTGACCTTTCGGTGAACTGTTTTGGTAAAAATAAGCAGTATTCTCACTGTTCTTTTCTCTGGGAGCCAGAACAGACAGAGCAGAAGAGGATTCAGTTCAGTGAAGAACACAGCGCTATAATCATATCAGAAACACATTAATAAGCTCCGGTTACTTTGAGCGCTTATTGCTCTTTCTTCTCCAAAACCTTCCTATTTCTAAAACTTCCCCTTTCCTACAAAGTCTGAGCCTCGCATCTCAGCGTTCCTTTGGATTAGATGTTTCAGCCTCCCAAAGCTGATAACTCAAGGTTACACCTTGAAGCTCTCATACAGCCTTTTGTTCTGAGGAACAACTCGCTACCAAGAGAATTATTTTATACCGGGAACCGAAAAAGAAAAAAACCCTTAAAAAATGAACCTTAAAATCAATCTGCAGAAGCCGCTTTGCACAGAATGCAAAGGCAGGGACAGGAGGCAGCTGCTGGAAAATTATATTTTTTTTTAAAAAGCAAACCCCAAACAACAGAACAATGAGAGAGGAGGAGGGAGGAACACGGCTTGAATTGTTAATTGACTGCAGGCAGGCTGTGGAGACAAACAGAAGAGAACATACCCGTTTTGCCTGTGTTTTTCATCCAAGTCTTGTTAGAAGATTCACTGTCAAAACCATCGAGCTGCAGTTCTTGATACTCATCTCCAACGTGAGCCTGATGGTCCACGATGTCTATGGGAGACTGGTGGGACCCCCCGCACTTCTCGCTGGAAGTAACCCAGTGCTCGGGACCATAGGTACCTGTTAACAGATACAGATCAAATTAAGATGCCAGTGGCTCCTTAATTCTGGATGATGATTAAATAAGAGGACGAATTGTTAGGCTCCCCAGGTAACATCACTGCTGCTACACTTCGTGCATCTGAACGAGGTTAAGACTTGTGAACTTATGAAGAGATCAAAAGCCATTAGCTTCATGCAGCACTCCAACTTTGCCTCCGGCGGTAACAAACAATCCCTCTGTTTTTTGTTTTTTGTTTCTTTTTTAATTACTATTCCATAAAACTGTCTGCAATTCCCAAGTTCCTCTCATGCGTATGTTACCAATTAGCATGGGTTTACAGGAACTTTCCTAAAGCTTCAGCCATGATATATGAGTATGTATTTACCTTAGAAGAGATACACAGTGTATCAGCTAGGCATTAACTTGCTCTTCTACAATGCTCTAATTAGATAATATGATCTTTATTAATGATCTCATTTCTTCAGGAGGTTTTGAAGCGAGAAAAAATGAAAATAAAGAATTAAAGCAAAGGGGATATTAGTAAATTTGAAGAAAAGAGCAAAGGAAAAAAAGACATCTCTTGGAGGAAGCGAAGACAACGGTGACCTGTCAGGAAAATGCTGTATCTTTTTGGTGCTCCTCTTACACAAGTTTTCTGTTTTACTTATTAGCTGGGAGGAGTTTAGGTTCTGAAAAGCAATCTGTGCATCTGTACTGGCGAGCCCATGCTGGCTGCCATAGAGGTCAACAAGGGAAGAGCCGCAGCTCCAAGGAGCAATGTCAGAGCAGCCTCTGTCCCCAGCACACACCAGGTGCATGGCGGGTCCTGATGCACTCAGCACCATGCACTGAAGTGTTTCTAACTGGTTTCTGAAGTGGCTGTTGTCACACGTGCACACCCAACTCACAAGGGACAGGAGGTACAGAGTTCCTACCTCTGTTCCGGAGCTTTCACCTGCCCCAGATCACTTCTTGGTGTGTTAATCTTGGTCCCTAACCCCCATCTCGGTCCCTAACCCCCAGCTGTTCAGCTAAGCTTTGCAGTGGGATTGCCCTGGCCCCGCTGCCATGGGAAGGAAGGGAGTGATCCATCACAGAGCAGCACAGTGCTGCGAGAGGCAGCGACACCACGCACTGCTCAGCCTGCCTGCCACCACCCACACTCGCTCTGCTCATTCTATAGCATTCCAACAAGAATGGTCAATAAAAATAACAGATGGAAGGAAAAGGTTTCAGACAAAGACCGTGCCGTTCCCAGCACACACCAGCTCCAGATGCAATACAACACCAGGAACCTCTGCACACAGAGGAGTATCTCCAGTGAATTTCACGTTTTCCTTACGACCTCCTGCTCCAACTCCTAAATTGTATTAACAGAGACTAAGAGATTATGTTCCTGAGAGTGCAAACAGCGGTTTAAGCTCCTGAAATAACAGCACAGAGTTCCTGCAAAGCACTCCTCGCTTGGAGAGCTTTGCAGCAGGGCTCCATTATTCTCGTGCAAAGACAGGGAAATTGATGATGGGAGGGAAGAGGTTTCCCTCATCCACTACAGCCAAGTTACAGGGCAGGGCTGACCCCTGCTCCGCCAGGCCCTCAGATGCTACACCTGCTGTGCACCTCTGAACTATGCAGTCAGCACGTCTGCTCAGCAGGCACGCAGCAGCAAACGATGCGCCATTTATTACCCCAGCATCTGAGAAACATGCAATCTCAATTAGTGCCATCCAACCCCAGTGCTTGTGAAGGGCAGCCCCACTGGCGCAGGGTTCCAATGTGTGTCTGGGTGTGAGATGACTTTTCCCACTTTCCCTTGTGCTGCTGCAGGACACTCAATCAGTACCAAGATGCTGCACAGTACTCATCACGTGCAAATGCTGAACGGGAACCAAAACGACATGGAAGTGTTTTATTTTCAACTACAATTAAGCAAAATTGCAACACCCTTTAAAAATCACTCACATCGTTTGCCCAGGTTAAAAAAAGCCCAGTTTCATTTATCTCATTGTTCAACTTGTATTGTCAGCAAAAGCCACTTTCGGTTAATTTCCCAATGTACCGCAACTAAGGAGAACAAAATTATTAAAAGCCCTACATGGGGAAAAGTAAATGCGTTCCACTTGTAGTCATTTTTTTTTCCCTGAATCACAATGCTCTTAGCAATTGTTTTGCAGTGAATTAACCGGCAATTCAGATTTACTTTCCATACAACCACGCATTTATTCCATGAAATTTAGGAGTTTGCTTTAAAACGTTCAGCAGCGCCCAAAATCATCAAACCTGCCAGCTCTCATTTTTGGCTTTGTTATAAACATAGGGTGAGCTTTTCAAAGGCACTCTGCTCGCAGAGGCTATCGCAGTGGTTTCAGCTGTGCCTTCAAAGGAAGCTGGGCACTCACATTCCTGTAAGCATTTCGGTGACCCTTCAGTCAATGGGGAGATTGTAATTTTGAATAAGCCAACTTATTTTAACAGAGATTGTAGGGTTACCTCCATGCATTTTGTCACAAAGGTTTTTTTTTTTCTCTCTAAAGCGTAGCCAGCTCTCAACCAATTTGCAGTGAAAACTGTCTTGTCAAAATGAATAAAATAAACTGTAAGGGTAAACAAGCAACCAAAGCACGACGGCGAGTTAAAACCTCGGGTGACTCAGGTACCTGCACTGACTCTCACTGAAATGTAGTTTTTCCCAGCACTGACTTCTAAAAGCTTTTATGTCTTTGTATCACTTAAAAAAAATACTCAACAAACACATCCTCTTCTTTTCCCAGTTCTTTTTCCAATCTTTGTATCACTTAAAAAAACCCCAGTGGAACACACTGTCTTCTTTTTCCAAGTTAACTTGTTGGAATTAGTTTAATACAGCAACACATCTCTTTCTATAAATACAGTAGCTTCACTTGGTTCCAAATCTATAATTTACCCCAAAAAGCCTCGTGCTATCTGCTGTCCTCATGTGATAGCATTCGTTTCCATGCATAAAATGTTTCCATCCTGGTGCTGCATTATTAAAGGAAAATGAAATGCAATGAAATTCAGCAATTCAGAACCCCAACCAAGCACGGCAGCTGTGACTCCAAGTCCTGACATCCCAAATTACAGCCACAAGGCTAAGCTCTGATTCTGAGGTTCAAGACCTGCTAGTTAAAATCAGCACAGGATGTATAAATGGCTGCATTTTTCACTAATTTCCTTCAGAACTTTTTGATATGCAAAGCATTACATGCAATATGACCCCCACCGCTATGGCAGTGATTGGAGGCAGAAATAGAGGCCACAACCTCAGCAGCCCAGTTCCGACAATTAGCGGGACGAGGCAGGGTTGGGGAGGCAGGAAAGGAGGACATTTTCAGTTTTGAGTTTGAGACCAAAGTAAATAAACTCTATCTCCTACCCAGAGAAAATAAGCGCAACAAAACGTAATCAGGAAGAGTGCAGTGGGATTCATTTACTTGCTGGTAGCCATCAGGCTTAAGCCTAACTGCCTGCTTTTTTTTCATGGACATTCAAGTGCAGTTTTAATTGAAACTGATCTTCCACTACAGATTTCAAATTAATTCTTCTTCCAAGTGTCTCATGCTCCAGACATCCTTGCCTTGCAAAAAACCCTATATCATTAGAGGAGGAAATAGAACACTTTTTCTAAGCTTGCAGGTATTGATTACCTATTCCTTCCATCAAAGCACAATTGCCATTCTGCACTGTATAAATCTCCTCAGTGTTAGACACTTTATAAAGTACCGAGAATTATATCATTAATCATTTGCAGTTGCACCTGTCTTGCTTTATTGAATTCTTTGTTTTTTAGAACTTTAAATAAATGCTTTTAAATAAATAAATTAAAACATGACACTAAATAAAGACTCTGTCTCACTTAAACCTAGCAAAAAAGCCCTTTTGTTCCGCGCGTGACATTTACCCATCTGAGGTAGAGTAACTTACGGCTGTTTGCATTTCATTCCTCCAACCGCGAGCACGATAGCTTTAATCAAGTAAAATTTGGAATGAATTTGAATCGACCTTTCAACAGTTGACAAATAACTCAGTTTTCAAAACCCAAACAAGAGACGAGACCTCAGCAGCGTTAACACACAACATGTGCTCCCACTGCGACGTGGGGACGAAGTGCAACAGAGGTGGACGTGGCAGTGCCCATCCCAGAGCTGGGCGTGCTGCTAACAACATGGAGATGTTATCGCCCAGCCTCGTCCGAAGCGACACGATGCTCCCTGGCATTCAGCAATCTTCTCTCATGCAAAATCTTTCCCTAAATGACTGCAGAATCTTTAATAGCTTTTTAATTCACAGGCTGCTCTTTAAATAGAATCCAAGATTCCTTTTTTTCTTCCTGTTGCGGTACAACCTAAACAATGAGCAGTCTTCATTAAAGAAAACCCATTAAAATAATGTTTTATACCAAAATCTAATTAAAGCTTTTACAAAAACTTATATATTTTTTTCCTCCACAAATCTTTTGTTTAAACGATCTCTTATCATAACCACTGGCAGTTTCTTGATTTTAAATCACTTCCAGTTAATGGATCAGCTATATGGATGCAGGCTGATGTGTAACAGATATCAACACCCAGATGCAGTTTGACAGATATTAGCTATTTATGAGTAATCTGATTTGGATCAATCATTTCCAAGATTGGAAAAAGGCAGAAAAACAAACACTTCTTTTTCTTAATTTTACTTAATTTTAACACTTTCACAAAAATGTGGCTTTAAAGTTCATGTCTAGCATGGAAAGAGCTGGCCTTGTTTCTTTTGATTTGGGGTTTTTCTAAACTGATCTTCCTTAAAAAACAAAATTATATGAGACGAATGTATTTGATACCTTTAAACTCCTTATGTCTGAATGAAAATGGTAGCCATCACTGCAAAGCAACCCAAATCCCTCACACTTCTGTGATTAAGACAAATTAGCTTTGTAACTTCACGAGGGCATCCTTATCCCATCAGCTTAACGCATGAGATCATTCATCAGCAGTTACCTGCAAGGCAGATATGCAGAGAACCGTAATGAAAACAGCACGGCGGAAAGGCTTATATCCATCCTCACTTCTGGCCCTACTTTGTCCTCACTGCCCCACCTGCGGGTGGCTCACGCTGCTCCCTCACACACTGCTATTTCTAATGCCGACAGAAGTCACCCTCATATGGAAACAGGAGCTACACTGTGGGCAGCATGCCTGGATTTCACATGAAGTAGCAGTGCTCTCTTCTTGCTGGCTCAGAAGGACGCGAGATGTTTGGAAGCTCATCCACAAAAGAGCAGAAGATGCACTAAGCAGTGGCTTGGTGACTCCTTGTATGGCAGTGACCTGCCCAACCAACTCAGCAATGCTAAGGATGCGAACCTCTAAAGATGAAAAGTGTTACTTGATGCCATAAACCAAGTCTTCCTCGTTATTTTCGCCATTCAGAAATAACTGGAGGGGACTGAGGCAGGTGCACTCACCACACGAGCAGGCACAGCAGAGACAGAGCAGCCTCCCCTCATGCCCTGACCTCCAGCTTCCTCTGAGGAGGAAGTAATAAAGAGAATCCTGCAGGATGAAGCCTATAGGCAGCATATAGATATAAAGAAGGAAATAATTATTTGAATGACTGACTGACTGGGCTCCTGCTGAGTAACTTACCACGAGGCTGCAGGGGTAAAGGTATAAAAATCAGGGGCATCTTCCAGGGGCCTTCACATTGCAGAGAAAGCAATCAAGTTGCTGAATCATTCTATTAGGGGGAAAAGTTGCTTTAAAATGATGGTGTACCAAACTCAAAGAGATGGTGGAAGAGCACGTAGTTAGAGTTCACAGTGCTGTTTTGAACAAAGATTTCAGGATTTCCTACCCTGAGGGAAAAGGGGTTTTCATTTTATTACTCTCTGTCATCACTCTGTTTAACACCAGACACTCGTGCTTGCAGAAAATTCCAATTACTGCTTGAAAAATGAGCCTGAATTCAGAGAGCAAGGTTCTGAGGAGCTCGCTGAGGCCCAGGCAGGTATAAGCATCATCCAGCCTGCAAACGCAGCACAGGACGGAGCGTGCAAGGCAGGGCAGAGCTGCAAGCAGACAAGGACAGGATTTTGGAGAGCTGAAAGAAGCCGAAAAATTTTCTCCAAGAACAATTCCTGATAAGGGATATCTTAACCGGCAGTTGTTTGGAACATACACAAATGCAGGAAGACAGAACAAAAGGGGTTTGGATTTAGATAACCTTTGAGCAATCGCTAGCAGCAACATCAGAAGCTCCAGCCCCGCTTCTGCTTTCTGCACCGGTGCCACCACACCTACAGGAACGTCCAGCCACGGGCTTTGAAAGCAAAGCTCATCTTCAGAACGGATTGTATCAGTGATACTGTCTCACTGCCAAAATGTGGCAGATGCAAAGAAAAAGAAAGGCTTTAAACCGTGCTCCTAAAATAAACTGCCCTATAATGTCTGCAGCTCTAAAACCCAAAGAGAGAGAGGTGTGCGTTCTTCTAAATGCCCACAGATGCTCCAGTTATTGCTGGGTTCTTTAATTAAACCTTCTAACCCTTAATTATCTTTGGCAAACAGTTTTAGTGCACGTTTTTCCAAACCCTTGCATTCCTCAGCACGTATGTGAACACCTGTATCACACAGTCACACTGGGCTTTTCGCATACACCTCCACACATACATATACACACTTTCTGGATCCTAATTTTGTTCCCCAGCAAAGCAAGGCTGCTATGAATGTTGCATGAAGCTCCCACCATCCCTCTCAGCCTGCCAGCGGCACAGCATATGATGAAGGCCCAGCAGCAGGAAACCCCAGGACCTTACAACAAATGGTGCAGGAAGCTCCCAATCAACTGGAGAAAGCGTAACGACTAAAGCAAGATTCTTCCACAGACGTTAAGGTTTGCATTTGCGATGTGAATAATTTCCCTCCGCACAAAAGTGGAAGCGGTACGGAGTTCAGCTGTGCTGGCAAAATAGTTTGGGGTTTTTTAACGGGTGCTGGATAACAAACCCTTGACAGACACTGCTAATGAGCTGCTGAGTTCCGTAAGTTACATTTCAGAAATGTTTACGTTACAGCACAGAGCATAGCAATATCAATGAAATTAATATGCAGAAGTCCCGGAGCGGGAGGATAAGCTCTGGTATAGGGGGTGCCTGCTGGTGGCAAGTGACTGAGACAATATACATCTACACCCTCTGCTTTTCCTCATTTTCATTTTTAATAAATGTATCTGACATCTCACACCATTCATTTCATAACTGTCTGCTGCCTTTTTAAAGCTGCTCACTCCCGCGACGTGTGTAATAAACGAGGTGATAACTAACGGTATAAGGAGAAAACAGAAGATTAATTTATATGAAAACATTGTAAATTAACTTCCCCTTGTCCCTACACTAGTTGAGTCAAACCCCAAGAAGGCTCGGGATGGACATAACA
The DNA here is from genome assembly GCA_002909625.1 of Bambusicola thoracicus. Classification (NCBI taxonomy): domain Eukaryota; kingdom Metazoa; phylum Chordata; class Aves; order Galliformes; family Phasianidae; genus Bambusicola; species Bambusicola thoracicus. The sequence goes on along the minus strand of PPHD01008546.1, from coordinate 9,723 downwards.
ACTGATTTTTTTTAGTAAATATAATCTAAAAAAGTATAAATCCTAATGGAAATCCCTGAACAAAGATGCATTCCGAATCAGTGCAGCCGCTTGACGACAGCAGTTGGTGTCACTGGGGGGAGGCCACGTTTCTGCAGTGGGTGCCTCGGACAGATCACACCTCTCTGTGCTCCATTCCCTCTACAGAGCAATAGCTGCGTGATGATCACTGACAGCAGAAATGCTTGTACTGCTGCAGTACCCCAGAATGGCAGGAAGGAAGGGCCCCACACTTCCATGTAACATGCAGCTCCTGCCTCCAAACCTTGCAGCTGATCAATGTAAGGTGAGGGGCAGCAGCCCAGTGCACAGCACCTCTTGCTTCAAAGCATACACTCCTCCCGGGCTGCTTGAACCCACTGTGTAACAGCCTTGCTTCTTCTCCTTCTTAGCTGGAAAACCCAGCAGCACATGTCCTACTTCCCAACAGCAATCAGCCTTCCTATGGGACAGGAAGGAAATGCTGCCAGCTCTTCCTAATAGCAAAAGATAAAAGGCGAAATAAGCCTGGTGTTTCATGGAATTAAATGGATCAAGAATGAACGCAAGCACATCTAATGTTAATGCAAGTCATGGTCTGTCATAATGCAAGTCATTGGCTACTCCAAGAAGAAAGCATGGCATGGAAAAAGCTCTGAGAAAATAAACTAGAGGAAATGAGAGGAAGTCACTGGGCAGGAACCTTCCCCACCCTAGAGCTGTGTGATGGGGAGCTTCAAGAAGAATTTGTGGAAAGATGAAGAGGACCCAGATTTGGTGTGGAGCTCACTGCAGCATCCCTGGCCAGCAGGCGAAGGGCCCCAGCAGCTGGCTTGCTGTGCTATGCAGTGCATACCCCCTTGCAGGCAGACCTCGGGCTGCAGGAGTGAGGCAGGAGGAGCACCCAGCACAGCCACAGTGGGCTAAGGAACCTCTTCCTGACAGCAAGTTTTCTTAAAGCCAGGGATCATGGCTGGTTTGAGAGCCTGACTTAGGCCCCACTCAAACATCAATGCTTCGGTGCTGTCGAGCTCAAAGGCTCAGGAGATGGATGCTGAATGACAGTGACAGTAATAAGCTATGACATTTAAGTCAGGAAATCTCAAATTCCCATCTTGCTTCTCTGGCTCCTTCCTACCACCAGGAGCAACACGCTCCACTTCATTCCTTTCCCTTAAAAAGGTAGAAGTTCACCTGTCTCATCAGAGCAAGGATTGCTCAAAACTTGGGAAGAGCTGCAGAGATGAGAACAAAATAAGCAAAATAAGCACAGCAACTGCGTGAGACTCAACAGTCCTGCTGCAGATCCCAGCACCAGGCTGCCTGCATTGCACTTGGGAAAGATGCAGTTCCAATTACTTCTCAAAGCATCACACACTTGAAATCCTACTACTTCTCACATAATAGCCTTGATCTCACCGAAGAAACTGCTAACGTAAATGATGCCTCACTGTAACTTAATTACCTCCAATTTAGGTGGGTATGGGAACAGAAAGTACCTTTTCTTGATTCCCATCTGTTCCTCCTAACCAACCAAAGGAGCCTTCCCCAGAGCTCTGTCTCTGAGAGCCAGCACAAAAAAAATATATAGAAGGAGGAAAGCAAGGAAAAGAACTGTATATTTTTATTGAACTTTTGCAGGATGCTGGTTAATAAAACACCCACAGAGAGCACAGAACAATATAGAAAGGGTATAAAGGGAGGGAGGGCTGGTATCAATAAAGCCTATCCAGAGGCACTGGTGGAGTGGAAGTACTCTTGATTTCAAAAGAAACCTGCTACTGAAATGATTTCCACTTGTTGCCTTGGTTCTAGTTTAAAATTCACGCATAAAAAAAAGTCCTAATAAAGTCAGGAAGGTAGAATTATCAGCTGCTGAAAGACATATCACCTTTGGCTTTCCAGTATCCCCTGTAGGTCCCTGCCTGACCCAAGGACGGCTGCTGCAGGAGGACTGCACTGTTTAATTGTATCACAGGCAGCACTGCGGCCCCTGAAATCATTCATTACGGTTTGACAAACATCCTTCTTTTTTTCTTCCTGGGTGAAAATCAACCTTCGACCAACCAAGTCGTTAATGGCATCCCTTTTAGAAGAGACTTCCCAATCCAGCTGTCCCTTTCACTAATATGCACCAGTAAAACAGCTCTCGGGAGAGGTTCTGGGAGATAGCCAGCTTTTACTTAACAACACATCATGAACCCTGCCCTCAGCCACCATTAACATTCAGTCTATGTTTCTACCATTAATTTAAGAGCATCAGGAGTGAGAATAAATATGAAGACAATAAGCAGCCCTAACATCCAGCTTGAGGTACTCTACTTACAGCAGCAGGGCTGCCTGCTATGGCAGAGAACAGTTTATTACCATTTCTTCTCATCTTTGTTCCGTACACACCATTTCCCATATGTTATGTTGAATAACCGGGATAAGCGTGCTTTCTTTCAGCACTGCACGACCAAACAGCATCCCTTTAGGGAAGGTCACCCAAAGGCTTTGTCACAAGGATGGCTTTTCCCCACCTGTCCCATCACCCACTGCTCTCTGCCCCAGGATGCTCCCAGCCCCCGTGCAGCGCTCCCTGCCCCATTCAGCCCAAGCCTGCACTGTTTACTCACAGCAGCACTTGGACAGCCCATGGTGACACATGCCATAAAATGGAATTTGGAGTACACCACTTAGCTGTGAAATCTGTAAGATACTGGATTTATATGGTGTTTGCAGAGCACATTAGGAGATCATCATCATCGTGTCTTTTCAAGACAGCCATAATTATTCAGGCTGTTATTCTATCTCACCGGTGCTTCTGAAAAACTATTTAATATTAGCAAACCCTCACTAAAAGCAATGTTTTGGTTGAGAGACTAATCTTCCTATCAGTACACAGCCATACCTGGTCTTATCTACATTACCAATTCCCTGCTGATTGAGCGGATTCATTAACAACACAATCTCTGGCGACTGAAATGAAGTCTCATTCTTCGTATCACTAGTGCCTTGCTGTTTGCTTTTCCTTCACAGTGTGCACACAAGTAATTAACTTACTATGCTCCGCTAGCTCCTGACACATTACTTGGCATAGAAAAATTCACCAGCAGGTAGTTAAGCATGCAAAATATTTTCAGTCAAATGAACTTTATAACAAAGCACTACTTAGGAGAAATGCTGCTCTTTCTGATACAGCACTAACATGCAGCACGCCGCCCGCATCGACAGCAACTTCTCAAGTGCTGAGGAAATATATCACTTCTACCGATTTTGTTCAACGTGTAGGAAGCTTCTTTAGGGATTAAAACTGGCAGGCTGTAAAAGGCGATCGCTGAAAGGATGAGCGTGGAGATCAACCTGATCAGTCCTTGGGAAGGCGTCACATAACAAGGACAGACAGAAGATCCATAAGGGACGGGAGGAAAAAAGGGGGCAACAGGAAACAAAACAAAGAGGAGAATCACTTCAGTGCAGCACTATTGAGGCTGCTGGTGTCTTCAAGTATAGAAGAACAATGCATTTCCACTTCTACATAAAATAAAGGATTTTGCTATTGTAAGCCTAGAGCGCAATGACAGTGAAATCTCCCTAAATAACAACATGCAGTTTATTAAACACCTCACCTAAATGACTCTGCTCAGGAACAGGACTTGAAATATTCGAGTAACCTCAGTAACATCAAGAGTAAAACTGGAGTGAAGTTAATTGTGAGGTTCTCTTTGCAGGACGGAAGGTCAAGGCAAGATCTGTCATAACAGAACACAGCGCTGCCCCAGTGCAGTGCCCAGCGGGATGAAACGTGGAAGGCAGCCTCTGCCCAAAGCAACAGCTCTGGCACTGACGTACAGAATACAGAGATACCACAGACTTTGTGGGATGTTCCTCTGATTGGAACATGCTCTGAACTGTCACTTAATAACCTTAACATTTGCTCTGTACCAGAGACTGGAAGCATGCAATCCTCTGCCACGCCAGTGTAGTCTGGACAGTATTCTACAAAACAATTTGTCATTCGCTCTGCACGGACCCCGTCCTTCCTTTAAACTAAAAGTATTCAAATCTCCAAAGCGCACATAAAAATACTTGAGAAGAAGCAGGAACTTGGCTACGATAAAGACCCATTCACAGCATTATTAACCACAACTTTGACCTTTTCTGACAAATTCCTGCTCAGAAGTTCTACAAACGCGTTGACCTAAAGCAGGGGAAATTGTGATCTTTAAGTTTCCTTTGACACAAGGAAAAATCCTTCTGAAGTCCTGGAAAATAAAACTTTTCTTCTGCTCAGTTTAGTCCAGAAGACATTTATTTGTTCCTCCTCCTTTCATGCACCACAAGGTATGTGCCTTTGCCAGCCCCAGACCGTGGTTTCTACTCTCTCGGTCACAGAAGTTAGTTCCTCATGTTCTGTTGCAACAATTTGTGCTCGTGACAGAAGAATTAGATCTGCGGAGGACAGGATTCACTGTGATTTGTGTATATCATTTTCCTCTATTCTTACACTGCTTTCAACAGCTCATTTAAATATAGCTCCTGTCATATCCATCATTTTCAGTTCACCTGCTAAGCAGAACCACACGCTCCACCTCCAACAAAGCCAGTCTTTTTCTAGGCCGTATAGTTTAGACACATTCTTTAACTCTACCCTGAGCCTTAAATCCTTATTCAGTTACAATCTAGGTATTCCTCAAACAGCATTTCTATTTGCTTGACAGGAATATTAACGTACAGAATGGAAACCAGCTTCTGTTATTTCCAATTTCCAGCAAAAAGGAGCTACTGTACTCGAGAACTACCTGTATCTTTGAGCTACTCAGGTCTGTGAAGAGTCTACTCTATCAAGGAAAATCTTAAGAACATCTCCAAACGGCTGTTGAAACTTGCTGTGTTCCAGAGGATGGAATCTCAGGTTTTGTTTAGTTTTCCAGTACTTAGAGCAAGTAACAGATTTTCATGCCAGAAGAAACAGTTGGATAGCACATACTGACATCATGAGCCTGAGTCATTACTTTATAAAGTTACCTCTCCACAGAGCCTTAAAAACAGTCTTCACACCTTTCAAAAAACTATTCAGTGTTGAAGGAATCAGGACTTCAGAAATCACTATTTGAGGTTTTGTTTTTTAAAGGCTGTTTCAGCATTTAATTGCTCTCCCAGTTTCAATCTACTAAGGCCAGGTCATAAGCTTCCAGCCCACTCTGCATTTTGCCTTCCCACGGTAGCTTACAGGAGGTCTTTGGGAGACAACATTTCCTTGTTATGGAGATGCACACCTCTAAAGTAACATACTCATACACCTGCATGGAATCCTAGTCTGTGTGCTATTGCTTTCAGATCTTTTCCAGCTTCCATTGAGCTTCTGATGTCAGCCTTCAGCTTTCCCATCCATGAGCTACTCAAAGCACACAGACCACTTTTCTCCCACACTATCACTCTCTCTGGCTAACACAAGTATTCACATTCTTTTTTTTCCTTCTTCTGTAAGTCAATCCTTAATGGCCTCACCTACACACATCTGGATGCCAATTAAGCCTGATATTGTGTTAAGATCAATTCCTACTGCGCTCAACAGTGCTGCCCCACTGCACTGTTGCACTGGTTTGTATCCCTGCAGTAGCTATTATGCTACAACAAAGTCAAGAGCTTTTTGAGAGGAGATTCTTTCAGGTCTTGTTTTGTTCAGAGGAAAATCCATGACTGGAAATTCTTGCTAGTCCAAATCTACAGGAACAAGTTAAGAGTATCCTGAGTATAAGGTAAATGCAGAAATTTGGGTCCATGGACCAAAATAGGTAATTAAATACAATCTTCCTAATTATCGAGCATATTTTAGGTAATTTAATGCCTTTATTAAAGAAGTAGCTGGTGGACCTGAGAGCATGCAGTCTTGATCTCATGAGAGTGTCCGGCTTTTACAACTAGAAAGTCTGCAGACTCCTTGACTTCAGAGGAAAGTCTGAGAACACGGAAGAAGAAAGGTGCAGGCAAACAAGAACCTTAAAATTACCACCGTTTTTCTGTCCCCCCAGATTTGCTTTGGTCGGCCTCATTACTTCTGATCCTGGCACTACTCCTGCATGCCTGAGTTTATTGACAAATACCAACCATCTAATTCCAGGGAAAATAACAGAAAGAACAGAAACGCATCAATACCAAGAGCAGGCTGATACAAGGGGCTCACACAGGTGTCCAAACGCCAACCACCCTTCAGTGCTTGGCTCAGACCCACTGCTATTAGCTTGCTGAAAAAGCACATTGCTTCAGGATGCTTTCATTCTAAATGACACGTGCATACTTCACACCACCTAGCAAGAAAAAAGTTTTTTCATTCTTAAGGAAATTCTGGATGTAAGCACTTATTCAAAGGAGCTAGTAAATCAGCAACAGAAGTTTATTAATTTAGTAGTTACTGAGACAGATCTTATTGATCTCCTTTACTCACACTCTGCCTCTGGAGTTTACCTCAGAGCTCCCAGTTTATAACTCGATTAAGCGGTTCAGAGAAGCCTTGCGTTTTATCGCACGTACATCATGTAGCACAATGCTCGTGGTGCAACAACCTGCAAACGAAGCGCAGGATTTATCACCCTAGAGGATGCCAGCCTTCCTCACCAGGGCAGCCAGCAGCGGTGGTTCTGACCCAACACCAGCTAGCCAGCCATACCAGTTAGCCAGGTGCCATTTTCAGCATCCGCGTGTTCCTGTGAACATTTCTTTTTATAGGCTCTGACTCAGCGAAGTGCTTAAGCGCATGCTTTGCTTTAAATGGCTGAATAATCCAATGTCATTTTAGCAAATGTTTGACCCAAATTGTGTGAACGGTTCCAGCTGAAGGGCTCCTCACGCCTCGGACACTGAGCACTCACTTGGGCGCTCCATTCATTGCACAGATATAATATTATTCATGGGCTTCACGCTACGCATTTACTTAAGTGCTTTGCTAAACAAGGTCCAAAAAGCAAATATGCCACAGTCAGTTTATTTAATAACGCTTCTACAAATTCAGTTCTAAACTGTCAAGCATTTTAACGAGGAAAACCGTATAACCATAGGATTTACCACAATTTCTTTCACCTTGATTTAGCACTGACTACAACTGTGGCAACAGGGTTCAATAGGAAGTGCTGTGATCTGCACCCCCTCCACTTCTCTTCCACAGAAGAAGGGTGCTCTTAAAGAACGCATCTCTCCCTCTTCCAGCATCTCAAGTCCCACCGTGCACTTCACTCTCAAAAATCCCCTATTTCATTACAAAATGACCAGAGATGGTCTTTTCACAGGAGTGGCATTTCTTCACAGTGAAGGACACAGAGACATTTTTGCATTCCTCTCCCATAACCACTGCAACATTTCAACATGGGAGCTTATGAATTTTCCACTCATTACAGAACTCCAGCATCTGTGGCTCTAAGAAAAACAGCAAATCGTGTGGGATTAACAATAAAACTAGCAGACCTGGCAGCGCTGCCTTTCCCCTTTGGGCCATTTCCATTGTGAGCGGCTCCCCACTGACCCACACAATGCAAGGCTCCTTGCGAGTTCGCTAGCTGCTGCTTCAGATGTTCCAAAATACCACGTTTTAAAAATTAGAAGAAGAAGACTGGAGGAAAAGAGGCTGCAAAGCGAACAAGGTGAAAAGCCAGCTCTGTAAATGTGTTAGATAAAAAGGCAGAGAACACAATTCACACCTAGCACACATCTGCCCGGTGAGCAGAATGCCTTCCGTGCGCAGCGCCACGTCCCCTTGTTTCAGATGAAAGCCCCCACAGTGGGGCTGCAGGTGAGGGGGTTCTACTCAGGAGGTGGTTGGAGAAATCAAATTAAAAGGGGCAAAAATGTAAACAGAACCAGATGCACCTGAGAAAAAGAAAGTAAAACTGCATTAAAAGATAAACAGACTAAGCTCTTCTGACCAGTAGCTGTAAAACGTGGAATAAATTTAGATATTCTTTTCTGAAGGAGAAAGAAAGCTATTTAATAAGTGTTATTAAGATAGAGAAGAATAACCATAATATAGAAAACTGCTCATTACTTGAGGCTTAATTAGTTTTATAGTTGGTGAAGAAGCAATAATTACTACACCAAAAAAAGCTCTATACTTAGAGATTTTTTGTTGTTAGGCATGGAGCAGGAATACCACTTTGATATTAAACCAAAATTTCATCAGAACACGTGCAGTGCCATCCCTTTGGAACTGAGCACTGACAACTGCACAACTCCCTGCAAAAGGAAAAAATACTGATTATTGCAAGGAACGTAATTGTAGTTTGTTCTGAAGCAGAGCTTTGATACACTTATAGTTATTTATTCAATGCCATCTCACTGTTTGCCTTGTTTGTTTATAAATATTTACCATGCACTATCTTCATAAAACAATAATTATTCAATGCGCACAGCAATGAGAAGACATTAGAGATCTAGCTGTGTGTTTTCCCATTCTAATCTGTAGGACAATATTTTAACTCAGTTTTAAAACGCAAGTCCTTAAAGCCCAACGTCCTGAGCTGCCTTTGCTGGGTTTGCATGCAAACATGTATCGAAAGGCAGAGCTTCTGCTCACAGGGTGTCAACCTGACATGGCACAGAGGAGCCCTGCTGCACATCACCGCTCCTGTAGGAGCAGTGACATCTGAGGACGTTTTGGTGACATTACAGAGGACAGCAGTGGCTGCAGCAACATATTCAACCCCAACAAAGCACTCAGTAATTCTTTACATGGGTACTAAAGAGGCACTTAAAAGGTAGCTTCTAAATGCCGACTTTATGTCCCAGATGTTACACAGACATAAAGCTTCCTAAGTATGCCTCATGGACATCAGGCTTGTCCTGCCCACCCCTGTCCCAGACTGCATCCAATTTCACCAATGCTAAAAAAGAAAAGCAAGGGGTTTTTTTTGGATTTATCACCAGAATCTGGCTGGGCTCAGCGGCACCAAGATGAAGCACCACCAGTTTGGTGATAAATGCATCACCTCGTTCCCTCATAAATCATGGTTATAAACAAACACTGGCAAGACAGCCAAGGTTAGAAACAATAAAAAACTTGTAGGCCAATTTTTATTTAAGTTGATTGTATTTCAAGATAACATCCCCTAAACTCTGGGAAACATGCATGCACCATCTGCTCTCCAGAGCCTCGGCAGGCTTGCGATTTCCTTCCACGTGCAATTCCAGCTGTTCACCAGGACCCCAGCAGGCCCCCATGACCCAAGCTCCTTGTTCTTGCTCCCTCAACAGCGTAGGTGATGCCTCCAGCAGAGCTGAAGGCCATGCAAAGCCCCAGGCACCGCAGCCAACATTTAAATGAGGCTTTAGCAGCAGAGTGTTTTTGCATTCCTTGCTTGATGCGAGCAGATGAGATGAGCAGGTCGAGCACCCAGCCTGGATCCACAGCTCTCCTCCTTCAGGGAACGGAGCCAGAATAACCTTACAGTCGTGGCTCAAGGCTTTGCCCTCCGTGGAGATACATAAATAGGATTTACTGGCAGCCTGGGAAGAGAACTCATGTGAACGCTGTTCCTTGGAGCTGCTTTGACAACTGACCCCATACAGGTGCTTTTTTGTCATGGCTTTTTTATTTTTAAAAACTTTGCACATATTTTTAATTGACTGAAAATGACGCTTAAGAGAAATGCAATGCAGGAGGTGTACTGTGCAATGGCATATGAAAATGTATACGTATTATGTACCTTAAATTTACAATGTAGATTTTGTAAT
>PPHD01008545.1:0-14044 GCA_002909625.1 Bambusicola thoracicus | reverse complement strand
CTAACAAAGCATGAGAGGATGAGTAAAGGATGGTATAAAAACTCCATTTTTCCTCATCCCACTGAGCTGTGCTGTTTATAACCAATACTTTCACTTTAATTGCCTTACACTCATTCTTGAAGTGTATATGATAGCATCTAAATAAATAGCGTACCGCAGAGGAAGCTCAGTGTCTACACTTCTGTGGGTACTTAGAACATCCTCAGATCCAATCTTAGAAGAGTTTTTTGGCAAGGTTTTGATGCCAAGCTAGGCATTCTTGATCTAGTTGGAGGCAACCCTGCCTACGGCAGGGGATTGGAACTACATGAACTTTGAGGNGTACCGCAGAGGAAGCTCAGTGTCTACATTTCTGTGGGTACTTAGAACATCCTCAGATCCAATCTTAGAAGAGTTTTTTGGCAAGGTTTTGATGCCAAGCTAGGCATTCTTGATCTAGTTGGAGGCAACCCTGCCTACGGCAGGGGATTGGAACTACATGAACTTTGAGGTCCCTTCCAACCTAAGCCATTCTATGATTCTATGATTTCCAACGTCAGCTATCCATGAGTCAAAGAAACCTAAAGATTGCCCTAACAATCTGGATCTGTTTTAAAATATTTTGCTTGGTTTTCTAATGATGCAGTCTTTTAAGTTTTATCTTCAATTTTTTTTTCATCACAACCTGGAGGGACAGCAAGTTGCCTTATTGTCCTATGAGAGCTTGACCGTGTCATGGGGACTCAGGAGCTATGACTTCTATTCTTTTACTGTGCTTGTTTGCAATACTTAAAGCTCTTCCAAGAGTTCCTAACAAGGGACAAGTTTAGCATCTGCATCTGATTACATCTTTGTAGGGCTTCTTCTTAAGGGTCTGGTCTCTGAAATAGCTCCATATTAAGTAGAACCAAGATTCTTCTGAAACAGGGCTCTAGGTTTAATCCTTGCTATACAAGGCAAATCTTGTGTTTCACAAAAACAGCACTGCAGAAATATGAGTTTGGAGGAGCCAATGGAGGAGGCAATCTTAGCCCACAAATTTGGTTGTTGGCTGTAAGATTTCATCTTTATCTTGCTAGGTGAGACTTATTTGGTGCCAAGGAGTGAAACATTAATGTAGAATTTGGTTCTTTTCTGCTTTCTGGTGGGATTATCATTTTTTACTTTATTCTCTTGTATCTGTGACACTGTAGTTGTGGCACACAGTTTCAGCTGCTAAATATGTGCAAATCAGCACAGACTAAAAGTTTGTCTCCTTTAGCACATGAAACGCCTTGGTGTGCAGTGTCATCTTCAGAGAAATAAATGGCTGCAATGTCTAAGCTGCTTTGCATTTATTTTGCATTATTACCTCATTCCTGATCATGTAAATTCAGTAGCTTCCTGAACAACTGAAGTTGTTTAGGCGCTTATGTTTTGTAAAGGATACTTCCTTTAAAAGTAAAACCCAAAGCAGTCTTTTAGGAAATCTCAGGGACCTGCTTCCCTCTCTTACAGCTATACTAGCTTCCCTCCTCTGGAATTCTCTGTCCTGCCAGAACTCTATTGCAAAGGCTGCAAAATGCAAGAAGTCAACCAATATTTTAATATAATCAATATGAATTGTCATCAATGGCTTTTATGAACATGTATGTTTTACCAGTAATGCCAGCTTAGCCACTCCTGTTTCCTCATCTGTACTGCTTGCTATTTTCCAGCAAAAAGGAAAAAAATATAATGTAGAAGTAGCTACAGTCTGTATAGAGTAATCGAATCATTCAGGTTGGAAAAGACCACAAAGATGATCTAGTCCAACCGTCAATCCATCAGCCCCATGCCACTGACCACGTCTCTCAGTGCCACATCCACAGATTCCCTGAAGACCTCCAGGATGATGACTCCCCACCTCCCTGGGCAGCCTGTGCCACTGCCTCGCTGCTCCTTATAAGACAAAATTTTTCCTAGTATCCAACCTGAATCTCTCCTGGTGCAGCTTAAGGCCACTTTCTCTCATCCTGTTGCTGTTACCTGGGAGAAGAGGCCCATCCCCACCTTGCTATCACCCTCTTTCAGATCATTGTATACCTGAAAGCAATAAGATCTCCTCTGAGCCTCCTCCAGACCGAACAATCCCAGATCCCTCAGCCATTCCCATAAGACTTGTGCTCCAGATCCCTCACTGCTTTGTTGCCCTTCTCTGGACACATTCTGGGGCCTCAATGTCTTTCTCGTAGTGAGGGGCCCAAAACTGAACCCAGAACTTGAGGTGTGGCCTCACCAGTATCAAGTACACAGGGACAATGTATACTTATTTTTGTCATTTTACTTACCTGTGATTTATTTGTAGCTTAGTTATTCATGTTTAAACTCGTATTTATGGTTTCTAAGTGGTGGTGTAAGTGACCCCACAGCCTGACAAACTGAAGGGGAAGTGAGGAGCCATCATCTGGCCCCCCTGTAACGAGATGCTGCTGGTAGAATTATGATGCACCCATAACTTCAGAGTGTGCCTCCACGTACATTGTACTGCATTGGGTGGGTGACTATTGAAGTCACCTGCCCCGTTTTTCCCGTTGGCTCCTGCTCTTCAGTTGCCATTTATCGCTTTCTGATATGCTCCAATAAAACCGTAGGGCTGTGCTATAAAGCAGTGAAGGAAATGAGAGAGAGCTTGAGGTTTTGGGAGGCTAATTTTTAATGATGAGTTTACAGCACAGCTTCTCAGATCACTGCATCAACACAGTGGTGCGAGGGGTGCCGAGTGAGCAGGATATTATCCATGCGCCACCCTCACAGTTGAAGAAAAGGTGTGCAGAACCACATCCATCTCTTGATTCATTAGTGGCTGTCCTGTGCCTTTAAAGTGGGAAACACACAAGTAATAAGCAAGCTTTGTTTCTTTAAAGCAGTTAGTTAAGCTAGTCAGGTTTAGTTGGCTAGGTAAAATAGTCACTGCCTTAAATTTCTGGTTGCACATTCAATGCACCGCTTTTGTAGGAGATGCAAAAAATACACTCAGGTGGCACCACCTGTTATTGCTAATTTTTTCAGTAGTGACAAGGAGTTTTAGATGCAGAAGTGCCATTATTTTCAATGGAGCTTAGACCTCCAAATCATGTGGGTTCTGTTGAAAACGTTGATCCATAATGATTTTCTTTGGGAAAGTTAAAAAGCCCACATGCCACGAGTAGTTGTATAAAGAGAATGCTTACTGTGCTGGATGCTTAGTCATAGGGTTTAGCATTAGGGCTCTTCCTGTGTCTGCGTGTGTGTGGCTTTACCACATAAATTATCCAGTTTTCCTTTTTCCTCTTACTTGTGGAAAAATATACAGAAATTTCAAAGACAAGAGAATCATCTGAAAGGCGACCCCCTTCCTTTCGTTCCCGTTTTTGATTCAAACTGGAAGATAGCCCCAGAAGCAGCCCCAGTAAAAAGGCTGCTTTATGCAAAGTCAAAGCGAAGCAAAGTAAAGCTATCGAGTTGTAAAAGCAGCGGAGCTGCACCTCCTTTGCATTCAAGCAACTATCTCTAGAAGGGAAGCAGATTATGCGGTATCATATTGCAAAAGGGCTGTTCAACCCTGTTGCACTTACTCAGAGCTCCATATTTACTTTTTGTCACTGTATAGCAGCGATTGCATTATATCCTTCCTGCCAGGACACGGGAGAAACAGAAGGTTAAGTGTAAGAGGGGGAGGGGAAAAGAAGGAGGGAGAGGCAGCAGTAAAAAGGCTAAAAAGGGAGAAAAGAACAGCTGAAAAGTTCCTCACCGAGGCAGGAAAAGCTCCTACAGAAACACAGCGAAGCAGGAGCCCAGGCACGGCGCATATGGGATTACTAACACAATTGTATTTCGTCTCTGATACTGCTGAAAGCACGATGGTTTGGCCATAAGAAAATAGATGCATTTTATTAAGCGTACATAAAAGTGGGAGGCACAGAGTCTGGCACCAGCATAGCCTAAAGGGATTTCCATGATTTGTGCCGTGAATGCTGAATGGAAGACTTGTAAAAAGCACCTTTCTCTTAAGGATAGCCTGCTGGAATTTGTAAATATAGCCAAAAAAACAACAACAAACCGAGCCTGAATTAAAATAGTACCAAGTGGTGGAAATACCAAAGCCCTGTTCTCCAGATAGAGAAGCCTGCAAACAAGCACATTTATTTCAGGGGCACTCAGGCAGTCCAGAGGCCATGGGGGTCACTTGGAGCGATGGCTTTGAAAGTGATTAAAGTTTTGAAGGGGCGCAGAGATGGTCAGTTCCAAAAATGGCAGGAGCTGGGAGCAAAGGGTTCTGATTTTATAACCCGGGGCTCCCCAAGTTCAAAGGTTCATTTCAGTGGGGATTGGTGAGGGACACAGCCCCGCTGGCAAGCCTCCTCCCTTCTCCCATCCTGTGAGCTGATGCCAGAGGTCTGGACAATGTGAAAACTTTCTTCCCTTTGCTGGTGAAAGAACTAGAAGGAATATTCAACCCATTAACAGAATGTCTTGGCTTGAGTAGAAGTGGCATTTTTCTCCAAGATGTGTTAGTTAACTCATTTAAACTACTATATAACATATTCTGGTGCAAGCTGAGCAAGTGATGTTTTAATATGTGTTAGGTTGTGTATGTGAGTCCTAAGAGTGTGCCAACTAAACCATATTAAAGTACAATTTGTCCTGTCAGTAACGGGAGCTTAAAACCTGTTAGCTAACACACTTAAGGAAAGAGAAAGAAAAGAAAACTCCTTTTATTCCTGTCTATCAGCATCCCCAGCACTGAAAGAGGCTTGTGAATCTCAAGATGGTCTCAACATGGGAAACAAGGAAAGGCAGCCAAGTGGGTACATTAAGTTACAAATGTCTCTAAAAATATGGGTTTATAGCAGCACAGAAGCCCTTTGAGTCTGGCTCATCTAAATGAGCTGTATGAGAAGATCACGGATCTTTGCTAAATAGAGGGGACACGTAGAAAGGAAACTTTGCTCTTGCTTGCAAAGTGCGAGTTCATAATAATTTGAAGGGTACTGAGTTGTTGAGAAGGAGAGAGACGGCGTGGCCTTGCCTTGGCACTGTGAAGACAGAAGTAACTTTGCTGCATGCAGGCAGATTCAGTCTGGTGCAACGCACAAGAGCATCCTCGAGCTGTAGCATTATCATCAGACGGATAATCAGATTTTCCACTGTCTCTGCAAGATAAATACGAGCTGGAGAAAGAAGTTTGGCCTGACTATCCTGCTCTGACTTGCTGTAGTGGTAGTGTATGTGATGAGCATCGTTGTCTGAACCAAACCAGACCCTGGGAAGATGGGGTCACTGGCTCCAGTCCTCTGAACTGGGGTCCTTGGAATTACTGCTTTCCATCACACAGGGACAGCACCCAGTATTCATCAGTGTAGGTCCGGTCCATGTGTTTATATACCACAATGAGCACACACAACATTTTATGGCACAAAAGGATCTTACAGCATAACCCAGACTGAACAAAGAAAAGAATCACAATAAACAAAGGGAGGAAAAATGAAGAATGAAGGGAAGAATGAGAAACCATGATGAAATTATTCTATACACACCCACTTTTACTTCCTTTTATTATAAGTGCTTTATTTAAACAATGGTCAAATAATGAATAGTTATAGTTTTATGAGTACTAACTTTGCCTGTGGAGCATCAGCAGACTGAGGAATTGTCATAGGAGTGGGTATGGAAGACAACAGCAGAGCTTTCACTAAGAAAACCTCCCCTACTCCCTTGCTTGTAATTGTCACATATGATAAATTCACCTTGCTTGCCCCTCCTACACAGCAGACAAGCAGGGATTAAGTTCTTCGGCCTCATTCTTCCTTGTTCTGTTTCTCAGGTGATTGTTTTCAAGTGCCACATGCACCACATTTGTGTTGGAATAAAGAGATAGCAAAGGAGAGTCATTTCCAGTAAACACTGCTTTAGTGCAGTGTACAGAAAGCAAATCCCCACTCCCCTCCCTATCCTTACATCTGTGGCTGAAGTACAGCTAGGGAATGGAGAAGCTCAGCATGGCTAGGTGAGAGACAAGGTGCAGTGGATTCTGATGGCGGGAGATCCTAAGTGGAAGGTGAACTAAGAAGTCAAGGAGGCAAAGAAAAGATGGACAAAGCACAAGGTCAGAGCCCATAGCTAAGGAGAGGCACAAAGGGAAGAGGTCATGGAAAAAATCACACTAGGAGGAGAGTGTTGGAAATTGTTTATAAGGTGTAGACAAAGACCCTGTCTGGAGGTTCCCAGCCCCAAATCCTTTGCTTTCATGGCCGGCTGCCGTGACCAGACTGACAAAAAGTGGCCCTTTAAGAATGAATGGTGTTATCAAGACCTTACACGTAATCCTAGCGTTGCTAATGGGGGAGGGCGTGCAGGTCCTTCTGCGCTGCTTCCTCCTCCTCCCTCCCTCGTTGATCACAATTAACATACTCTGCAGCACATGCCGAAAGCTCATGAGAGACTGAAATGTGACATTTTTCTTGGAATTTATATAAAGTGGGAAACTGTTAAGAAACTCTTGCAGCAGGGAATGGCAATAAATCAGTGAACATGGAAGAGGTGAGTGACAGAGAGGAGAGCAGCAATCAAGCTGTACCTTACAGTTACGAGATTCCCAGCTGTAGGAACGGGCAGGGCCTCTGTGCCATGGAGTCAGGATCTGGGCATGAGACCCCAGCTGGATCCCTGTATGCTCTTCCTGTCACTTGAGTAGGTGCTGGAAAATGTAGGTCAAAACATTTTGATTTGATTTTCTCTCCTCACTCATGATTAGGAGCAAAGCCTAGTTCTCCCTGTCCATTACATATTTGCTTCATATCTGTATCTTAGGCAGAGGTTTGGCTGCTATGAATCATTTTGATTATATGAAACGCTTGGGCAATACACTGAGTGAAGCTTCCTGTGCAGGTGTCCCTGGACATGCTTTGCATTGTCCCAGCATTCAGTGGATGCAGCTTCACCTTCATTGCACCCGTGGGTCTTCCAAACATAATATTAGATCCAATAATTCCTCATTTCTGTAGTGATTTTGATAAACATAGTGACTTTGAGTTCCATGATTCTACTCTGGAAAGCAGGGATCCTGTTGAGGTTTTATCCTGAAGAAATAAAACTAAAGGTTATTGTTGCCAGCACGCTGATGACTGTACACAATAATTGTTATGCCAGTAATGTCCCATGTGGCTATTGTACCAGCGTCACCTCAGCAGACATTAATGTCTGCTTTGGAAAGCTTCAGCCTCCGTGGCCCCATGCATTTATCTTCTCTCAGCTCTCCTGCCATCAGGTCTTCATCTCAGAGGAATCCAGAGAAATGTCAGACTCAGACTGGTCCCTGTCACTCACAACACACCTCACGTGCAGCGTGTGCCCAGCGATTATAACAAGGCACTGAGCTGGCTCCAGATCAAGAGAGAGACTTAGCCTTGCTTCGGTGGGCAGCACTGGAGCCCTGGACAAACAGAATGACTGCAGTGGCTCCTGAAGCTCACCTCCTGTCCTCATTGCAGGTTGCTACATACAGAGGTGGATGCGAATCTGTGTACTGGCTTGGGTTTGTTCTCTGGGGATTCAGGGATATCATTTGAATTTGATCTTTAAAATCTTGCCAGTTTTATAGGGATTTGGTTTCTAGTGTATCTACCCAATATTGAAGAAGATGTGGTTCCTTACAATTAGTGTCTGTCATGACAGAGTTTGTTCTCTTGATATCCTGCTATTATAAGCCAATAACTCATCAAAGTGGCCATGATTATTACCAAGAGTCACAAACTTAGCTGTCACCAGGGTATCCTTAATGCAACTGAGAAGGGATGCAGCTTAAGTTCTCTTTTCATACCCTTTGAATTCTCAGGCTTTTTTCATCCCTGCATCATTTAAAGCAGCCTCAGAGCACTCACATTCTGTCCCTGTGGATCAGGAGTAAAGAGGAAGTAGCTAGAAGCTCTTTAGGGACAAAATTCCTTCTGCTCAAAACACCGGGAGATATGGCTTGAAATACACTATGGCATACACCATATCTCCTGCAACAGACCTGTGCCAGTTCTCGGGGTTTACCTCTGTTGTCTTCCTGGAGCTAACAAAGAGGAATTTGTATTTGAGGCCTCATTCCCAGAAGATGGAGAAAATGGAAAGACCTACATGATAAGCTCAGAAGACCCGGTTGTGCATCTCTCTCCTAGAGCCAGAGAAAGGGGCTGGGGTGAGAGTGTGAGTGCAGTGATGCATGTGCTTCACAAACCGTTTCCTGCCAGCATCAAACTTGTCCCTATAACATGGAAAACATACAGATTAGGGCATAAGGATAAAACTGCCGGGTGGGATCGTCTTTGGCTTTATTGTACTTCTGTTCTCAGGAGACTCCAACTCCGCCTAATGTTACAATTAAAGTTCATTAAGTGTTGGGTCTGAACTCATTCTTCTTTCCCAGGGCAAACCCGTGACCTGGTACCACCATCTCAATGTTGGCAGTTGTTCATTTCGAGCTCTAAATCAGAGGGATCTGAATAGGCCTAATGCTGACAGTGCAGAAAATATATCTTAGAAAAAGTTGAGGGATTTTGGAAACTCTGAGCACTGTTAGAAAAATCCAAATCAATAACAAGGTCTGCCAGAGTCTAAGAGGGTTCCCAGGTGTCCTGATGTTCGGTGCTGGTTGAGTTTTTCTTCTGCAGTTCTGCAGATTCTTTTCCAATTCTATGCATGAACACTGTGGATGTCATATGATTGCTGCAAACATAGCACCTATGAAGAATTATGGGCAATACAGAAGTTTAGTGTGACATTTCACTAGAACTATCATTGTTTAGCTATAAATCTACATTATTTGAGTTGAAAGAATATATAACAGAAGGACATTTTTCACTTCTTTTCACTTTTGTTGTTTTTTTTTTCCACAAAGATTGGCTGAAGAATAGGTGGTTGGACTGACAATTAGCACCATGAACAGATTACATTGGAGTGATTTTTCTTCTGTAGTGCAGTGAATATGAGTTTTCTAGATACCTCTTTTTTAAAAGTTATTATGAGTTTCTTGCAGCATCCTTAAAGAGAAAGCATCATCCTCCAGGCCTCACTTAGGAAGATATGTAGGTTGGATGCACCTTAAAATAAGGCAATGTCTGAATCCCTCAGCTTCTAGCAAATTCTAGGGACAAATTTCACTCCAAAGTCTCTTCAGGAAAAAAAAAAATAGGTTTGCAGCACTTCTACTGCTCTTGGTTTGACAAATGTGATCTGCCTCCAGTCATCACAGGGCTCATTAGAATGAGGACAAAAATACGACCCAGAACTTAGTTGAGTAATCTGGCCTCTTATTTAGAAGTTGCTTTCACAATAAATCGTTGTAAGTTTTTTGTTTGCCTGTTTGTTTTAATAATCTGGCAGTACAATTGCAATCAGCAGAAGTGCAAAGCCAAGTTAAAGAATTTTAGCATACAGATTTTAAAAAATTAAAATTCTGCAGGCTTTTAAAATATTTTTATCTTCCAGCAAATGGAGAAGGGACCAAGTTAAATCCTGGCCTTGGAGTGGTTACAAAGTTGGCCTATGACTCAACCTGAGGTTGTAATCATGTTTTATATCCCTCTCAATCCAATTTATCACCCGTTACTGCCAGAGATAAAGGATGGCTTACTGGTTAAGGCAGAGAACTGGACAATCTTAATTTAGTCCTCTGCTTTGCCCTTGCTTAGAGATTGCTGCTGTGTCCAAAAGTCTTAGCGCAATGTCATTCCTCTTCTGGTACCCTAACTTTCACTGATTTTTAAACAACAAGCTAGACATCTCAATGGATTTTGATCTTGAGCTTTTAGCAGAAATTCATATCTGGTGAGATAGAGGTTTGTAACTTCTCCCTCTCTCACAATGAGGACAAGGAATTCATTAGTCTCTGCAACACCTAAAGACTGCAGTGATGGGCTGAGGGTAAACTGCTCTCTAGTTACAAAATTTGGTAGAAACTGGTACAAGTGAATAACCTGAGTACTGTCTTGATCCTTGGTGGAAAAAGCTGGGAAATATAGATGAAATCTAAAAGTTCTATATGGACTGGAATGACTGTTGGCAGATTTTCAGTTGTAAGTAGTGCATTCATGTCTGTACAAAAATTTCCCCCATCCATATCAACTTGTGCCCATTTTGGCTTTTGTCATTGTGCTGCACTCAGGTACCCAGGAGGTAATTACCTTTCAGTTATGCTGAAGAGGCAGCACAGGCAACCACTGAGCTAGCCAGCCAGCGATACACAACAACACAGCATCCTAACATCTATTTAAAACCTGCAGATAACTTCCTTGTCCACTTACTTGGAGCCCACCAGTGGTGCTTCCCATTCTTTGGGGTAAAGACATATAGCAGGAACTGAAGCTCAGCCCAGTGCTTGTGGATAGTGCTCCAAGAATAGAATAAGGCAGTCCCTACTATGCTGCTGCTGCCAAACTGGATCAGACATCACACAGAGTTCATCAGTCGGTTTAAAGACAAGTCTTTTAACCTGAAGTGTGTCTTAAAACTATTCCCCAGCATTCTGGGCTTCAGATGTAGGTACTTTAGCAGTACTAAAAACTGCTATTTTCAAAAGAGCTTCGTGGAAATACAGTAGGATTGATCTGCAGATATATATTTTGTAGTATTTTAATGATGCACGCCTTTCAAATACACAAGGAAAGAAACTCCCTCCATTAAGAAGCCATTAAAGTTGCTTATTATATTTTTAGTGGTAACACGCCTGTCTTTTCAGTGGTACTCTGATACAGAAAGTTGTCCTGAGCCCTGCGGGTTGCTATTTCAAAAACTATTCGGACTTCCTTTGGTGACGTGTTGCACAAGTTAGATGTTGAGACTACAATTATTCCTTGCCGATACATTTTCAATTTATAAAAGAGATCAAGTAAAATGAGCTGCTTATGTGCAGCTTCCCGTGGAACATGAGTGCAGATATGAAAATTCTTCTTGTTTCTAAAGGAAAAAAAAAAAATAAAAGGGGGGTTGCTTGTTACTGCTTTGCAGGGCAGCCATTAAGATAGGGACCTGAATCAGCAGACAAACAACAGGATATGGTACCTCTTCCTTCCAGACTATTATACTGAATCAAGTTCAGGTTGTCACCAAAAATCATGGTACTATCATCCATTGTGTCTAAAAGTGGCCTTTAGGTGTTTGTTGTCACTCGGTTTCTTCTGACACCAGAGCCACCCGAAGTGGAACCCTGGGGCTGAGCAAGAAGAGACACCCACCTTTGGGTACAGAGAAATTCCCATCCAAATTAATTAAATCCTCGTCTTCACCCTCAGCAGGCTGAGGCAGGGCTGACACTGCTGTAGGAAACACACTGCAGGAATGAAGAATTCAATATGATCATGTTTATAGTTTAATTAATACTGGGCTTCTAGTTGTTGAAATTCCTCATGCAATTTGTCTTCCAGTGTTAATAAATTCCCACATTCTGATGCCTTTTCTTTTGTCTTCTTTTTTTTTCCGCAGGGCTTTGAAATAGAGAAATTACACCAAGTTGGAGTCTCAGGCCTGGTGAGTGACGAGTACCATAACCTCACGCCAAGGACCAGAACACTCACCATATCAAAGAAGGCACTCAGAATACCTGAGAAATAAATGACAATTACTATCCTGTTTAACAAAGATATTTTTTCTCTTCCCAAGTTGCTCTGCCTTTTGTGGTGATACGTTATAATAGCAGGGCAAAGGTAAAACTTTCCAGGGTCTTCATACTGATGAATCTACTTGCCAAGATGCAGACTGACTGGAAAAGCTGCAAAAACTAGTTTTTTCCTTCTTTTTTTTCAGTGTCTTTTATAAGTTTTCGTTTTTATGGTTGAAGAAAAAATAGTTTCATGCCTCATTATCTCTCCCATCTCCCTCTTATTCAAACTTATGAAACATCCTCTCAAGCAATCCCAGAATTCAGTAGTGATTTGAAATCTTATGATAGCCACAAATAATTAAAAATATCCATTCCGCCACTATTCAGGAATTCCATCTATTTTTTTTTTTCAATAAGGACCGTGTAGGCAGAAACTGAATAATACATAAAGTAAACAAAAGAGTCAAGGCTGATTAGGGAAGCAGGCATCAAGTTTCATTTCCCAAGGACATTACATCTGTAAAATTAGTATCTCACAAATATTTTGAAATGTCTTCAAATTGAGAAACTAATAAAATAAATTGACTTTTTTTTTTTTTTTTTTTTTTTTTTTGTAGAGTTACTACTTCTGGATATGAATTATTCAACATTTCTTTAATGCCTGAAAAGATAAAGAATATCCTCTTAGCTTTGCAGATATGGGACAGCAGAACAGCTACTGCTATGGAAATAAAAACTTACCTGTTTTCTTTAAGGTCTCAAAATCTGTGCTGTACGTGCACATATTTAGGATAAAAATCATTCAGATATGCATTTTGCTAATTCACTTTGTAGGAGATGCTATACCATTATGCAGAATATAATATTAAATACTAGACTTTACATGGCATTTTAAAACATCTGGGAAATATAATGGTGAAGTTAAATAAAATTTATTATCTAATTATGAAAACTGCATGGATAGGATTTAATTCTTCATTGATTTCTTTAATTTCTTACAGCAATTTTCTGTGGAGGATATGTTTTCTGAGAGCTCATTTTTTATACTTCTACTATCTTTTATAATTTTGATGTCTAAGATAAAGTTGAGCTAAAATATGGTTGCTCGGTTTCTAATGATCATTATTTCAGGCAGTGTAATGATGCAAATTTCATGCTAGTTCACTTTGGATTAAGTAGAATGACTTGGGTCTCAGAAAACATGTGCAGCTGGTGACACAGAATTAAGGAGGCAATATGTTCCAAAGGATGATGCAAGAAACAGAATCAGCAAAGGAACTAAACAGAGAGTGAGGTTTTACTTTGCAAAGATTCATGCAAACAATGGCTGTTGGCTTTCACTTTGAATACCTGTTTTGGGTGTGTTGGTAGCTTTGCATGTTTCTCTAAAAACCAAAACAAAACAAAGTTTATGCTTTGCAGTTGGGTTATGGTCTTAGTTTCATTGTGAAAGGTGAATTATCAGGCACTATGCATTATTACAAATGAATTTGGGTGAACATTTTTGTACATGTAGTTATATATGTGTTTGTCTATACTGAAAGAAACAAGCCAAGGTTTACTGAAAACATGGGGAAATCTCTAACCAAGGGATCTGCTTACCATTGGCAACGAATATACTGTTATAATGCATACAAGTTTTCAATCCCTGCACATGTGCAGCAGATTGATAAACAAATACAATGCCTTCTACTTCTTAGAAGCATGAACTTCACTCTTCAAATGAAAGTCACTACAGACATATTACAGAAGGAGTCAGTGAACAGAAGTCTCTGGACTTCCACTCCCAACATTGCCTCTGATTCAATTTCTGACCCAAAATCAGTCATTTTTGCACCCTCAGATACTTTTCTTGGCTGTTAAATGAGTACTGCTGATGTTCAGCTATGTGTTTGAGGTACTGAAAGATCTTGAGACAAAAACACTGAGTTTTCCAAAAAGCGCAATTTATTACATTACATGTATCTTCTTGAAAACTCAAGAAAACCTAGAATCTACAGGGAAGAGCAATAAACATACATTTGTTACAGTAGAGTCAAACATTTGCTACAAATATAAGTGTGTATTGAAAAGGTACGGCTTCTGCAACATGCCAACTCACAGAAAACCAAGAATTTACTCTCCATATAAACTACAGTCTTGATGCATTTTGGCACAAAATTCCTCTGAGATGCAAGTGGTCCACCATGTTCTCAACCTGTAACAAGTTGATTATAATTACCATAGTGAAAGCTTGCTTTACAGTCTGTTTGGGTTATTATGCTAAGTTTGTGTGAAGTTCCCCACACTGGTTTCAGAATTATGCTGAAAATATATAATTAATTCACACTTAAGCTCAGGTAAAACAAGAGGAATGTCAAGATTTGACATTCTGTATGAAGAAACTCACGTACTTAGTCCAGTTCATTAAAAAATAAATAGATTACATTTAGGACAGAATTCTAATTCAGAAGAGTTTGAGTCCAGCTCATTACTTCTCTCCAC
>PPHD01008544.1:0-21645 GCA_002909625.1 Bambusicola thoracicus | reverse complement strand
TGAGAGCCTGGCAGCTCTTTTGTTAAGGATCCACCCAACTTCAGTTTTGGCGTTGATGTATTTTTAATGCACAAAGTAACTTTGATCTACAGCAGCAGGAAAAGACGTTCAGAACAGAAACACATGCCTATTGCTTCAAGGGCAAAGGGATTTTTTTTTTCACCAAATTTGGTCAAAACATTCCCTTTTTGAGTCAATTCCTTGTCTCCCAAGCCTGAGCATTCATAATTAGCCTCTCGCACATAACAGCAATGCTGAGGAAGGCAGATGGCACTGCATTTGCACACAAAACCAGCAGAGCAAAGCAAAAGCCAAGGTGATAGGGGAGATACTGCACTGCCACTCGCATGCCACGCAACTGCCCTCTCGCTGTCTGATCACCAGCCAGGGGCCTCTTTGCCTCTGCCCTCCCTTCTTGTGCGGTAAGCAGGACTGCAGGCTGTTGCACGTCTTACAGCTGCTGTGTCCCTCGCAAGCAAAGGCAATTACAGCTTTGTAACCCGTAGCATGTGAGCACTTCTAAATCTGGGGAAGGACTGAATCCTGGCAAAGGCAAATTGTCTCAGGTTACCGTCCCAAGAACTGCTCGCCTGTGGTCCGAAACACAACTAAGATCCTCTGTTGCCTGGGAGATGCTGCGTGTGCCAGCTGCAGCCATCCCGAAAAAGGCAGCGCTCCCAAGGACGGCGAGCCAAGCTGAGAAGGACATGGCATGGGAAGAGGGAGGCCTCCTGGAGCCACTCTCCTGCCAGTGTAGACATGAAGTAAGTTTCAATCTTCTGCAGCTAATGATCTCTCTGCTAGGTGATCTGGTCATCAATTGGTGTCCTTAGTAAAGCACTTCTCACCGAGACCTTTAAGTACTGCACGTTTTCAGCTGCAGAAGATGTGATTATTGCATGCTCTACATAAAACCTACATTAACCCATTGCAAGCACTGAAAATAAACCTGCAGAAAGCCACATGCTTTCCAGTTTCTGCCATACACTGAGATACAGAGACTGGTGGTACTTCTGAAAGGGAAAACTTGCCACATCCGAAAGATGCAGTGGAAGCAGCTATTATAAATGGGCACAAGCGCGCACAAAATGAAGTGTAAATGCCTCTGCATCACTCACACACTAAACATGGAGATTCCGGTGTGTGGAGGAGCCCACCCCACGGCTGTGCCACAGCCCCAAGCCCTGCTGCTGGCAGGTGCCACCGCAAAGCACATGTGCTGACTGCCCAGAAACTCAACAACAGCTGAGAAGTGCTCCTTTGCAGAGCAAACACACACAGATAAGAAAGGGCAACACTAATCAGCCCTTGGTCCAGGCCTGCAGCTCATTCACAGATCCTCATCTTCTTGCTTAAATTTGATATTTACAAGGAGACCCACGTGAAACAGATAAAAAAAAAGGAAGGGAACCATCCAAATTTGGACTCTCCAAAGCTTTTACATGAAGACTTCCACACAAAGACCAAGGAGAGCTGATGTTTCAGCCCATGAATCAGAAGATGCAAAGCAACCTCCCATTTCTTTGCTGCGGAGGAGATGCTCCACGCTCTTCCCCTGAAGGAAGCAACAGCAAGCTGCTCTCAGCCAAGAGCTGCAGAGCTCCCAGGGCTGTCTGCATGCTCCTGCACTTCAGGCTTCACCGCAGCAAGAAAACACCAGCACCCAACAACCCTCCCTCTGCTCTCCTCATGGGTCAGACCAAAAACCAATCTACCCACAATGTGCCACAAGCCAGCAGAACCAGGAACCCAAACCTCCGGGCTGTTGTTACCTTGCATCGTGGCAGTAAATGATCTGTGCAGAGCCTGGGGATGCGCTGGGGCGGCTCCCACTGACTCACAGTGCAGGCACTCACAGCAGGTGCAGAGCAAGGGACTCTCTCCTGTAAGTCAGCACCTTGCTCGCAGAACGCTCGAGTGGTCGCCCAGGAACAAAAGCAGCCACATCATAAACCAGAGGGTGACATCAGCACGGGGATTGCATTTCCTGCACGGGTTCAGATTTCATTACTTGTGACATGAAATTGGACTCTTACAATTCAAGTTACTCTGTATTTTCATAAGGGGTGCAGGAATCCCTGATTCCAATTTGCTGGATATAAATTACTTCTCAATCTCCCGAAGACAGCAGCGCTCACTGATTTCCACTGGAAAGGGTCAGTGCAATTTGTACAGCACTATCCACTTGGGGCCCAGCTGTTCACAATCCCTGGACTGCTCTTTTCCCTTCTTATTCCAAGTTCTGCTCTGCATCTCCTTCTGAAATTAAAGCTCGGAGTTATCAAGGATCTGACAGCACATATTTCATCACTCCTGGGTTGAGTCATTGTTTCAGAGCACGAAGCATGATGCAGTGTGTGCTTATGGCCCAACACCTCTGCCAACATGAAGTGCATTTGTGATTTTCCACATACAGCTGCTCAGGCTCTCCAAAAGCAACACATCCAAGACTTCTATACAAGCCCAACGGGCCAGAATTAATCTTCCTGTGTATTACATGATGTTTGCACAGGGCTGAGAAATACTAGAAATAAAAGTTCTCTTGGCTGAGTTACATGCAACACAGTGTACTTTCTGCTATTAATGACTTCAGTAAGTACCTCTGACACTCCACATAGTCCAGAAACCTCTTATTTAGGCATCACAGCAGTTTTCTTGGTAGGAAAGCATTCACCGAGTTAAAGGTAGCCACTGAAATGTCTTACATTTTAATTGCTGTCTTTTCTATTTGAACAGTTTTACGTGCTTGGAAAAGAGGCAGGTAGGAACTAACCCTCACCCAGGACACAAACTGAAGATCAGTTTGCTTGGAAGATGGCTTTGCTCCCTGACATCCCATCACAAACAACACAAATACACACGATGACCCAGTGCAAGACCATAAACACCAGAGTGCTCAGTTTCCATGGACCTGACATCCCATTCCTCTCACAGGATTCTTGCTTGGTCAGTTCCCCAGCAGCTGTCACCAGCAGAAGCACTACTTATCCTTACAACACCTGCAGGGCACGGAGCTATTTTATCTCCCTCCTGGGATTTGCACCTCAGAGTGTTTTGGCACAGGGCAAGCTTGGCAGAGCTAAAAAAGGAACCAAGATCCACATTGCTGGCCAGCAACGGAACCAGAAAGCTTCCTTCTCCTCCTGAGACGCAGCAGCATGGAAAACATGACGCCCACTCATGCATGCTACAGACCTATGTCCGAACAGAGCCCATAAGCTGCTCTCTTTGGGAGAAGCAGGGGAGAAAGAAAGGTTGAGGTGAGCAGAGCCAGCACTGTGCCTGAACCTGGGCTCCAAGCCTTTCACCCGAGTGATGCGGTGTCTTTGTGAGCACCACAGCAATGTGGCACACGGAGCTATGCCCCAGTTCAGACTGTGTTAGGTCTTCAGAGCCATTAAAAGCATTTCTTCCTTTACTGAGGGCAGTGGAATTCCAAGGTGAGGTCAAAAGCCCAACAAAAGCAGCTTGGGGCAGTGCCTGGGAGCTCCACTCTGACAATAGCGCTCAGAGAGAGCTCGGGGTCTCCTCCCCGTTGTTTATTCACCACCCTTGTATCCTAAGCACCACATAGGAATCCTGCCATCAGCTATGGACCTCAAAGAGGAATTTCTGTCCTTTCAGATAGACGTTTACATTGTTATTTCCTTTCTTTTGTACATTAGAAGAGCTTAAAAAAAAACCACCCAAATCTGGACATTTCTCCCCTGTAGCACTGAGCTATTGATACACTCCTTTGGTAGGAAATGGCATGATCTGCAGCCACCATCCGAACAGCAAAGAGAAATTACCTAACCTCAAACCTCCTCACACGAGGGAAATCCTGTGGGATCAGATCATTCGAGAAATAAGGTTGCTTTAGAACTACAGGAACAACACATGTCCAGAATGGGCTCTGTGCTGCTAAGATACAGTTAGGAAACTCAACTGCCAGTTGTTTCTGCTGCTTGCACTTCATATTAAGAAATCTCCCAAAGACTTCAGGAGCCAGAGCTCAGCCTGCAAAGGATTCTTATGGTTGAACTGCAAACGCACTGAAAGCAGGGATCTCAAATGGAAAGGGGCCATTACAGCAGACATAGCTCCCCGGCTCTGCCTGGAGCAGCTGGGATGGTCTCTCCAGGTAACCAAATTACTGCTACTAAACCCCATGCTGATATTGAAAGCAATTTGGAGAAGATGCCAACTCATCGCTCTTCTTCCCATGTCACAAGATAAGAACCACATTAATTTAAGGGTTTCTAAGTAAGCACTTGAAATTCGGGTAAACAGATTTTAAATATCAAGACCCTATTTACATTCCAGCGTAATAATTAAGTATTTAATATCCTGTGGTTCCAGCATTCTAGGTTTTTCTAAGCCCTGAAATATTTTGTCATGTAAAAAACATCTGTAGCAGCTGGAAGACATCAGTTTGGCTTACAAAGATTTGTTAGTTTAAATACACATAAATAAAACCTTCATTTTATTTCCAAAGGCTAACACTGCTTCATTTAGCTTCATTAGGGTGCTTAGTGAATAATGCTTAATACTGACAGGGTGTATCAGATCCTACAGTGGCACAAACGCACACAGCTATCTGTTAACTACAACAAGTCTTTATTTAGTTAGAGCTGCTCTGTATTGACTCACCCGAATCATGCAAAGCAATAGGAAAACCAGCTTGCTAATAGTTGAATCCCTACTTGTATTCTTCCTCCTAGGCTCCCAAGCTCCCAGTGCTGCAACCTATCTTAAAAAGACATTGACAAGATGAAACTTCTCTTCTGAGCTGGGATTGAGATACCCGTGGTGCAGAACACCAGTGTCTGTGCGTGCCTTTTCTCCCTAAGAAGCCCCTGCCTAATCTTAGTGCAGCGCTTTAAAAATAAATCAAGTAAACAAGGGGCACTGCTGAGATCATAAAAGGAAGTTGAATTTGGCTTCGTACGCACAGGGATCACCTTTCTGGGCAACAGTTTGCAAAGGGTTATTTATTAGCCGCTCATTTTACTTCTGCTGGAAGATGCTGAGGCTTTAGTGAAGTTTCTGCAGAGCACGCAGCAGCATTCGGCGTTTGCTCAGCTAATAGTTAAATCACTGCAGCTCTCTGATGACTTGAAGATTATGGGTGTAGGAAAAGGGAACGCTCAGCAAGGGGAACTTTCAGCAGCCACCACCAAACTGTGGTTAAAACAGACACCAATGACTCCATTCAGCTCCCAAACCTCAGACAGTTTCCATTTTCTCAATAACAAAGCATTTTTGTGGGGTGAGGTAACAGGCCTCCATCTGCCAGGTCTAACTCTGCTACGATTCCTTCCGAGCGTGGCTGAGTGAGGCCCCAGGGCCAGCAAGCACAAGGCTGGCGTCCCACACACCCAGGGACAAAAGGACAGACGTGGGGAAGAGCATCCTGGGACTGTCCCACTGGTTCTGCTGGGAGATGGTGGCAAAAAAGAGCCTCAGATGGGCTCCAAGCAGAGCACAGCTGGAGGGCTCCTGGGGCTGAGGAAGGAGAAAGACTTTTCAGTGAGGCTGGGCTGGAGCAGAAGGCAGACGGATGCTGGGGGCTCAGTGGTCAGCCATCCATCACACGCAGTCAGACGCACAGAGCACAGGGGTTTGGAAGCAATGTGGGTCTCTGAGTACACATTACAACACACAGCACACACAGGGATGTAGCCTCCCCACAATAAAATGCTTAAGGGATCACTGCGCAGGCAGGCAGGGCTGTTCCTTCCACACCAAACTGCTGAGCTGAGCCTCATAGCAGAGGGCAGGAAGGATTTTGGATCTGCTCTTGCTTTGTTTCTGCATTTGGCAGCTTGTATATATCCCAGCATCTCAGTTCCAGGAACACCAAGCACCTCTGGTTTCACATCAGCTCAGCTCCCCTTATGAGCAGACCCTTCATGCATGAAGCCTCCCATCAGGACCTCCGTGCCCAATTCTTCCCCATCTCTTGAAGCTTGGCCATCCACCCTGCCTAAGGATGGAGGAACACACAGCTCCAGGCTCCCTTGTACAAAGGTAAAACCCTCAGAACGGCATGGCAGTGAGCATGGCTGAGTTTGGAGGGAGAGGCGGCTCCACAGCACACACAGTCAGGAAAGGAACTTTACGGAGTATGTGAATCTTCCGATCTTCTGTCATGTTTCTTCTTTTTTTTCCCCCCTCTGTCCCTGCATACAGAAGTCTTTAAAAAGCAATGCAGGCAATTGTGCCAGACACAGCAGCAGCTGGTGCAAATGGACAAGCAGCAACTTGGGCAGGTCAGAACATCCTGAACCCAGCTGAGCTCCAACTTGTGTAAATAGCACCGCCAAGGGCTCTTATTCACCCCGCTCGGAGCCCTCATTCTGCCTGCGCGACAGATGGCAGCTGAGCACAAGTTTTAAGAATGACAATTCAGAGGGATTAAGAAATATTTACAGAAAATCCATCCTGATTGCATTATTTTAGTCTGGTACGTCAGGTTTTATATTTACAAGGACAACAACAAAGTTTCCCAAGCTGAAACTGCCCCAAAGCCATTTCGTGTAAGTTTAATTGAATACACAACCTCCACATCTACGACATTACTGCAATGCAAAGAACCAATGAGAACAGAAATAACCAACAAACCTGTAAAAACACACGGAGCAGCTCCAACTCTCTCAACTCACCTGCAACCCAAATTGAGCAATGTGCTAATTAGAGGAACTTCACTCCCAGAAATGCCAATTTGCTAAACCTTAACCCTCATTTCTGCAGGTCAGACAGCCTCCATTTCATGTACTGCTGCAAACCAAGGAGAAGCTTCTTAACGTCAGGAGATACAAAACATACTTCCAGTTCTGCTGCTACTTTCCTGACCGGTCTTAGCACCTATATGTCCAAGTCTTCCCACCATCTAAAGCAAAGGCAGTTCTTCAGTTGCTTTGGTGAAGGCCTTTGCATTGCTGCAGCTGTTTGTTCTGAAGTTTTGAAAACGTTAACAGTGAGCTCACTGCTGCCTGGTTTAATACCAGGCACCCAGCTGGATACCCAGAGAACCCAGCCAGCAAGCAGCAAACTGGCCTTTCCCAGCCACGACAAGGCATCTCCCAAGTCTTCTTCTGAAGAATGCTGCTGTCACATCCCAAAAATCCACACTGCTAATACTAGCCTGAGTGCAAGGTCAGCCAAAGAGGACTTCCATCAGAGATGGGCTCTGCTGGAGAAGGCTCCCCGGAGACGGTAAGAATAGCACGCTTGATCCCAGATGGCAACAATACGCAGTCCACATTTCCAGCAAATGCAGGGATGGGGCAGAGGACTGTGCAAACTGACCGAAGGCCACCCTGCTTTCTGCCATCTGCTCGCTAGATGCAGGAACCACAGCCGAGGCCTTTGGGAAAGGTCAGCAGAGGCTTAAAGGCTCTCAAGATACTGCTTTTGTTCTCACTGTTAGCTTCTCAATTCCTCTGTTAAAAGATACGGATCTCTCTGTAAGGCAAGATTTGGATATTATTGCAAAACATATGCTTAAAAGAGACTGGAAATGATGTTGGCAGTGTTACAGAGGGGAGCAAAGCGCAGCTTTGGGTCAAAACAAAAAAAAATAAATCTAAGCTAGTAAGCAATTCCCATGTGATGGCTCAGAAGAGCCAGCAAAAGCTTCTTCTAGAAAGAAAACAATACTGTGAGAACGAAGCTAACAAGAGCTGGCTCTTGGAAAAATAAAAAGGCCAGTAATAGGCCAGAGTATTGCCAACAGCATATATCCAAGAGAATCTTTCTGGGAAACCAGCTCAAGTCATTGCATCGGAGAGCCCTGAGGGACTGGGGACCTCGAGGCTAAATGCTGGCAAATTGCTTCATCAGTTAAGGTTGGTTCCAGTGTTTTCTACTGCGTAAGAATAATTTGTTTTAGCCTACAGGTCTCTACAGAGCAACGGGTGAATTCAGGCTGCTTCCTCTGGGAAGGGAAACGGGGCACTCAGCAAAGCCCTGCCCACATGGGACGTTTTTAGGAGGTTTCCCACCATCACCAACATCCCTCCAAGCCCACCCTGTCAGCTTTGCTCTGTGATTACCCCTCATGCCCCTGTGGGCCACTTACCTGCTGGGAAACCCCCCAGCTGCTTCTGCCAGCTCTCCACCAGCAAGAGTTGCCACAAAAATACGATTGCTGTGCCACCATAAAAGCATTTTCTGGAGACTCATTCACCCCAAATGGATGTAGTCAGAGCAATTATTCTGATGCAGCTTGTTTTCCAGAGGAACGAAGAGGAAACCTTGCTCTGTCTATCTCTGAGAGAGATTAGCTAATCCATCAGGAAAGAGACATACTGATGTAGAGAGATAACAGCAAGGCTTTCGTCTGAGGTCTTCTCTTTCATTTCCAGTCCACTTACTCATAGTCAGAGGAGTATGCAGAGTACAGAAGACAACAAACGGGATCTCTAAATGTCCTTCTGCACCAGCAGAGAAAAATCCTGTGCTGGCAGGGGGTGGCAAGGCACTACTTAACGACCTTCCTCCTCCTCCAACCCCTTCTCTGATTCATGTTGCCATCTTCCTTCCAATTGACCTAAATAACATGTTGAGGCAGCACTGGAAGTATTTCCGCCTCATACTTCAATAGCAGCAAGATCTTCACATCTGGAAAGGGTATAGCTCAGAAAAGTCACACCACAGGTGGCTTAAGAGCGCCTTTCCCAAGAAAGGAAGAGAATCACCCCGTCTTGTCTCATTGCACCAGTACGGCTTCCTGGCTGCAGAAGAACAAAAGTTGCCCAGGAGCACAGAAAACAATTGTGCTGCATGTGCCCAAGCCCCAGCTAATCTGAACAATGTGGGCAGAGTATTCAATTACCTCATTTCCAGGTGTGCTGTCAGCCTGAGCCACGACTGGCTTGGGATGAAAGAGGAAAAGCTGCTCCTAGATCTGGACTTGTCTGCAACGTTTATGGTAATTTTTGCCCAGCAGCCTGTAATCTTTTCATGTCATATCGCACTCTCAGCCCTTGGTCTCTCTACAAACTTTTGATCCCAGAAGAGGCTGAAGACCAGAGCGCAGGAGCCACCAGAGCAGCAGGCACGCCATCCCAGCCACAGAAAGGAAAGCAAAGCAAGCTGCACTACAAGGACTTGGGCAGTTCAGTCAGCTTTAGACACAAAGCGATTACGTGTGCTAGCAACATCCAAGCACTTGAAGCAGATGCGTGTCCAAACACCTATTCTACCTGTCCAGCTATTCACTTCAACTCTTGTAAAAGAACATAGCATTCCATGGGAATCATAGGAATACAGGGAGAATCCAACCCCTATCGCTACATGGTTGGTTCACGCTGAGTTTTTCTGACCCTCTCCAAAACTCTTTCTTTCTTTACCACGAGTTCAAGTATTTGTGATAGCTCTGGAGATCTCCCACCTCTTTGCAGCACCCCAGACTTCTGATCAACAGGCTGTCTTGCAGCAATGGCTCTCACAGGCTGTGCACCGAGTAAATGAAAAAGTAAAAAGCCCATTGACAATGCATTTCTTGTCAACAAGGAAACGTATTGTTGGGGAATACAGGAAAGGGCTCCAGAGCTGCCACACGGATCCTGGGAGATCAATTTCTTCTTCAAAGTTCTCCTATACAGGAGAAAAGAAGTATACTTGAGCCATACCACTTCACTGTCAGGTAAATGGAGCTTCAAAAACTAAAGGAGAAAACAAGCAAGCAAATCCCACACATCTTTATGCTGCAGCTTGACTGTTTAGTCCGTAACAGCTAGACTGTATCTGTTATCTCTACATTTTTTATTAGCTCGTGTTTACTTTGGCTGCACATCCAAGCAGTCATTTAACCAGGGTGAGAGAGGAAAATCTTGGACTCTTAACAATGGCCAAGCAGTTTAATCTGCCACTGGGGACAATGACTTGTCTCCTATTGGTGTTTAGTGCTGGCAGGGTCAAGTGTAACATGTGGTGAAGGAAGCACTAGGGAAGCAGATCTGCAGCCATTCCATCAACACTGAGCATTTCCTTGAGCTATTCAGAGGTCCCTTTCCTCCTTGTGAGCAGAGAATGGCTCCAGCTGTCCAGTCACCTGCACTGGCTTCTCTGCTCACAGGATTTATGAGCTTAGGGGCTCCTAACAGCTCAGGTTGGATGCAGTACATTCCTCTGGCTTACAGCTTAGATGCTCAGAACCCAGCTAGAAAGCAGTTAAGGTTATGTCCTTGGATGGTGCTGGAAGCTGATTTATGCTCCTGAACTTGAGTGGCACTGGGCAGGCTGAGCATAAACATCACCCAGCTTTTGTCCAGCAATGAACCTAATCAGAGGTGGCTGATTTAAAGATTGTTTTTGTTATTAGATGTCAAAATACTTCATATAAAGTAAGTCTCAAACTTGCAAGCCTGTTACCATATGCAGTGATCCATTCAGAGCCAAATCAGAAAGTCAAAGAGATGCTACACTAAGAGCAAGAATATGAATTTAGGATCCTTATTGCACTGCTACTTAGATTCCATGCTAAACTATTTCCAAATAACTCTCAATTAAGAATTGTAAGACTATTAGCTTACTCCTAATGTCCTTGTCCTGTTTCATCCCAGAGTAATACTATCCCTTCAGTGTGTTCCTATTGACTAAGGGCAAAATCATTGGTTAGAACTGTCCTCCGTTCAGCAAACACTAACAGACACCAACTGACTCACGCAGCAGAGGCAATTCTGGAAGGATGAAATACAGGAAGGTGGAAGCCATGTG
Source organism: Bambusicola thoracicus (assembly GCA_002909625.1). Taxonomy (NCBI): domain Eukaryota; kingdom Metazoa; phylum Chordata; class Aves; order Galliformes; family Phasianidae; genus Bambusicola; species Bambusicola thoracicus. The sequence continues at coordinate 10,938 of PPHD01008544.1, read as the reverse complement.
GCATTCTTCAGTTTCCCTTCTTTTCGCAATCAGACCCTTGATATTTTCTTCGACAGGAAAACTGACACTCCCCCTTCCCTGTAAACTGCTGACAATTGTGTTTTACACCTGGCAAAGCCGGAGCAAAACGGAAGGAAAAGAAGAAACAAAGAACAAGGACTTTTCGCAGCAACTACATCACCCTAGAATGGAACGCTTTTCTTTCTGACTGCTGTTGAATACACGTTACTTATCAATGGATAAAGTCCAGTAACTACCCATTAGTCATTGCAATAAATGACACCTCTTCTCTACTGAGCACCTACAGCACAGGGCGCGCTGCTGAGCCACCGAACCCAGCATCCCCACCAGAACCTGCAGATCTGTACAGCTGAATGCTTCACTTGCAAACTCCCAGCCCTTGTCCCTGAACATCCCAGCCTTCAGAAGCAAGCCTAAGCTCTCAGTAGTAACCTCAAGATTAAATAATGCTGATAAAGTCTCTGCCCTCTGACAATTGGTCTTTTCCTCGCTGCAGCTGGTAGCTATTGTTAAAGCTGCTCTTTCTTTTCTCATCCATTTACATTTGTTCTGAGGGCTCCAACAGACAGAATGTTGCTGCCTCTCAATTTTTCTGGCCAGGGTCTCAAAATTGCAGCTGTATCAGCAGAAACAGCCAAAACCCTATAAGGAATGAAGAGCCATGAGCAGCACTCCAGAGTGGAAAGCTGAGCAGAAGTGGCAGTGCCAGAGCAAGCCAGTGCTCTGCAGTGGGCACAGGCAGCAGGTGTCAACCAGGGATACCAAACAGCAGGGGAGAAATGACTTCCTTATATGAGCAATTACCAGAAATTATGAAGCTGTTTGTCCAGTAAAAAAGCTTGGCTTCCATTCAGACTGAGCAGCCAGTCAGTCCCCAGTTTTCTGTAAATATATATATTTGTCTATGGAAACTTTCTGACATGAAAGGTGAGGCGAAGGAAAAAAGGTTTATACTCATGTCTCTCCTGAGGCTACTGATGCAATTAGGGTTCTTCAAGCATGACCTCATGCAAGCTAAGCACAGCGAAAATCCCGCAGACACGAGCAAGAACCCCAGCAGGCCACTGTGAAAACCCTGCGTGTCACTGCTGTGATTACCATAAAAGTCCCTTTCCTGGGAGAGGGGGAGCAGGAATCATTTGAGCACTAAGAATAACCGATTTGTTCCATTTTCCTGCTAGCACTGCAGAAAACAGCAGGTCATGTAACAGCATCAGCCAGGCTACAACTGGGAACACAGCAGAAAGCATCTTGCCTCATAGCACAAGCAATAAAGCGAGTCCTGGCTGTGAACTATATCAAGTGCTTCCAAAAGTGGTGCACTGGGAATTCCAGTAACCTGCCCACAGAGGAGTTCTTCCTGAGCCTGACATTTAAAGGTTCACTGCTGTCTCGAAGCTGCCAGGTCCAAAATGTGTACAATCATTGAGCTTCTAACCCTCAGAAACCTACCGCCCAGTGACCACTGTGTACAGCCACATGAGGCTCATGCTCTATAGGAAAAAAACACGTGTGAGGAGAGCGACTGCCTTCCTTCCCCATGGGGACCTTGGAGCCCCCAGCTGAAGCCATGTCCTCAGTCAGCGTGGCTGCTTCAGAGCCTGTTCTCAAACCAACTGCAGCATAAACAGGAAGCCGAGCTGACAGCAGACGTGCTACAGATGGCTGCAAATCCTGCACAGGGAACGGCAGTGACCTCCCACCCTCCTACAGACCTAGCAGCCAGCCTGGCCTTCAGCACACAAGCTCTGCAAGATGCTATTCTGAAGGCAGGGGAGATGCCCAGGTTTTCCACCAAGGGACATCCAACATGGAGCAACAGTGGTGCCCCAGCAGCTGGGACTGTGGAACCGTTCCCATGGCATCCTGCTGGGGAACTGGAGCTATTTCCAAGCACCACCCTGCCTTCAGTTGTGGCAGGGCTGTGTCACCAGCCTTAAAAGTGTACCAAATTACAGTCCTAGCTAGTAAGAATGAAACCAGAGCTCTCAACTCTGAGCTATTAAAACTTCTAAGGAAGAAGAGAGCAAAAGGAGGAGGAAACCATGTGGTTTCCATCCCAGGAAAAGAATGGCACTAAAATAAGATGGGAGAAACATCAGACTTCCCTTTCTCTGCCATCCTGCTGATGGCGCATCAGGAAGTTAAACCACATTTCGACAAAGCAAATTAGGGAAATAAATGAGGCAGTTTTCAACACCTTTGTGAACACCAGGAGAATATTATTTGTTTCAAAGGCAGGTTTTTAAGAACTGGATGCTCCTGCGGAAATACACAAGAAAAGGCTTCTCAAAAGTGGACAGAAGAAGATGATTTGACAGTCACATATTTATAGCAGCTGGAAGAGGTTTCTAAATAGGTTTCTAAAGCCAGCCTGGACAGGGTATTACCTGTGCTCCTATGGTAGGCGTTCTGACGGGGAGGCATTTATGACTTTCTAAACAGGGAAACAATGAATGTATGAAACTCCAATTAAGCAGAGTGGGAACAGCACCAGAGCCTGTGCTATGAAGACAAGAAACCACCTCCAGGTGCCATCTCCTTCAGCTAACGTGCTCCATCCAGGCTAACTGTAAGCTAAACCAATATTCCCATGAATTCTCATAACAGAGAGAAATTCATTAACATAACCGCAAGTACAAGATACACACAAAGCTGGAAACCAAACCCGAAAACCTTACCTGTAAGGAAACATAACAACGCGAAACCAAACGGCGCTCAGTGAAAGGAAGGCGTTTTGCAACGACACGGAGCCGCCTCACAAAGCAGAGAGGTGCCAGCTGTGACTGCTGGAGGCTTCGTTTAACAGAAGGAAGCGGAGGAGTTTTACCCCGAACCAGCCCCGGGACTCCCCGCACACAGAACATTCCTCTATACCGAGTCTGAGCGTTTGCCTTTGCTTTGCTTCAGAGTTTATTAGCCGGGTAAAGTTTCAGTGCTCTCTTAACGAAACGCAGCTTAAGCATCGCTACAGCCCGGCAAAGGGACGCGGCGGAAAGACTTCGTTTGTGTTTTCAGAGAACAAAAACCCCCCGAGTTGATCCGAGGGGGCTCCCGCTGGGGCGATGCAAACCCCGCACAGATGCTCACCCCCCACCGCCCTGCCGGGGGCTGACGGCCCAAAGCGGGCGGCTCCCCCCGGGCTCACACCGCCCCCCGGACCTACCTGCTCGCCGTCCCGCTGCTCGCCCCGGCGCCGGGCTGCGCTGGGCACGGCTCTGCTCTGCTCCTCAGCGCTGAGCGCAGCCCCGCCCGGCCCGGGGCGGAGCGCGGCCGAGGGGCGGTGGGTTGGGCCGGGCCGGGGGCGGTGGGCACAGAGCGGCACGGAGCCGCCCCGCAGCGGGGAAGGGGAAGCAGGGCGGTCCGTGCGCTGTGAGATCCCAGCGCCGGGGGTACGTGGGGGAGCCCCGCGTGCCGGTGCGGACTGCCCCACTCCCGGAGCTCCGTATCCCACGGGCACGACGCTGCGGGGCCTTCATTGCGCGGCAGCCGAACAACGGGAGCGGGAACGGCCTCTGCCCGGTGATGGGATGGAGAACCAGCGGCTAATCGTGGGCTGGGCCGTGTCTTAGCAGAGGGGTCAACGACCGAGCCCCCGGAACGGGGCTAGACCCAGCCCCGCAGTGCGGACGGCAGATACACGGGGAGCACAAACCGTACACGCCGAGGGCGGCAGCAGAGCGCGGGATAAGCGCTGCTGTCGCCATGGAGACGACGTGATGACGTTGCGCCGGCGTGAGGACGCTACGTCGACGTGATGGCGTCACGCACGGACACACGCCCCCACAGGCCCCGCCCTTCGGCCCGGTGAGATCGACGGTCCGCACGCGGTGGTGCTGTGCGGGGACGAGCTGTCGCCATGTCGGCCGCCTTCAGGAAAGCCGCCAAATCGAGGCAGCGGCAGCACCGCGAGCGGGCACAGGTGGGTGAGCGGCATCGGGGCCTCCCGGGCGGATCGCGGAACCTCATTGCGAGTTCGGGCCTCCGCCTCACCTTCTTCCCTGCCTGTCCCCGCAGCCCGCCTGCAGGAAGAAGCTGGGGCTGCTGGAGAAGAAGAAGGACTACCGGCTGCGAGCACAGTGAGTCGGGGAGCGGGGGGTGTGGGCCAGACGGCCTTATCCCTGTGGGGGAGCTGTTGGGGAGGGTCCAGAGGACGGCCACAAAGATGATCGGAGGGCTGCAGCACTTCCCCTGCAAGGACAGGCCGAGGGAGCTGGGCTTGTTCAGCCCAGGGAAGAAAAGGCTGCGGGGTGATGACATTGCAGCCTCCTAGTATTTAAAAGGGGGTTATAAAAAGGAAGGGGATCAACTTTTAAGTCGGATAGATAGCAATAGGACAAGGGGGAGTGGTTTTAAGCTCGAGGAGAGAAGGTTTAGATTGGATGTCAGGGAGAAGTTCTTTACAGACAGAACAGTGAGGTGCTGGAACAGGAAGCCCAGAGGGGCTGTGGATGCCCCATCCCTGGAGGTGTTCAAGACCAGGTTGGATGGAGCCCTGTGCAACCTGCTCTAGTGCCAGATCTGGAGGTTGGTGATCCTGACTCTGACAGGGGGTTGGAACTCAGTGATCCTTGGGGTCCTTTCCAGTACAAACCATTCCATAATCCCCTGTGGGACCAAACTGAGCAGCCCAGCACACAGCAGCTCTGCATCACTGTGCCTCCTGTCAGGAAATGTGGGCTCAGGAGAACTGTGTGCTGCTCTGCCTTCCTCCCAGGGACTATCACAAGAAGCAGAATGCCCTCCGAGCGCTTCAGAAGAAAGCTCTGGACAAGAACCCTGATGAGTTCTACTTCAAAATGATCCGTACACAGCTCAAGGTGAGAAACCAGGTTGCCTTAAAGTAGGATGACACTGCTGCACCAAGTCACACTTTTTTAAAGTTAGTTCATGTTTTTAATTGAAGAATCAGTAAATAAACCAACAGACTGGACTTGGTGCCCACTGCAGTCTTTGTAGAAAATGAGATATAATAGACAAAAAGGTTCTGCCTTTATTTAATTTAAATCAGAGCCCATAGTACTCTGTACCAAGAACTGCATCTCTACACTGCACTCTGTTTTTAGGATGGAGTTCATGTAATTAAGCAGCCAAAGGATGAAGTGACCCCTGAACAGATGAAACTGATGAAGACACAGGATATTAAGTATGTGGAAATGAAGAGAGTGGCAGAAGCCAAGGTAATACACTTCATTTCTCTTTCTTTTTACTGTTTCCCAGTTTGCCTAGAATTGTTCTGTTTACTTCTTTTTTAAAGGGTGGTGGTGTATAATAATACTGTAATTGTATAATACTGAAAATCAAAGATGGAAATGTCAGCAGAATTCTGTATATGAAACCTACAGAAAGGTGCTAAAGATGATGCTGTACATTATCAGAAAGCACAGCAAACTTCTGTGTACATTTCAGACATTAAACACACGTGTTAACAATATTATTGGTACTGAAGTGGGTAACCTTGACTTGAAAAGGACCTGAAGATAGGACACAAACTAGATGCATTTTAGAATATTAAAAGAGTTCAGATACTCATAGGCTCGAAGAACAAACAGGAATTCCCTTCAAAGAGGCATCACTCCACCTTGTAAGCAGCTCTGCCAAGCATCTAACCTCTTCTTTCCTGCAGAAAATCGAAAGGCTGAAGTCAGAGCTCCATCTGCTGGATGTTGAGGGGAAGCAGCCCAACAAGCACACGTTCTTTTTTGATACTAAGAAAGAAGGTAAGATGTAAATAGGCTTTGCCAGACATGTTGTCCCCCCGATTTGTCTCAGACTGTGTAAAATCTATAAAGGCAGCATTGTGCTCGCTTTACGCTGCTACTGTAAAAGAAGATTTTATTTCAGGAGCTCTGGAAATCTATTTTGATGACTAGAGAAGACCTCAGTTCTACAGGAGCTATTTAGCTGGGTCTCTCTCTGGTGCTGGCTGTACATAAGCTACATGTTTGGAGGGTTTGCTGAGTATTAGTCCAAGAAGTCTGCGTGAGTTTATTCCTAAAATCTTTTTAATTCTTTTTATCAATTTATAGTTCAAGAGTTTGATATTGCAACTCATCTGAATACTGTTCCAGAGCTAGTAGACAGAGTCTACAACCGACCAACCGTTGCAACGCTGCAGAAAGAAACACTGAAAGGAGCTACTGATCCTGTCCATTTAAAGGTAGTTTGTTCTTAGTGCTTTACCTTTTTAATACATAATAAGCAGTGAGAAGTATTCACTGGACCATTGTATAGGAGAACAAAGGTGTTCTGTTGTGTTGGAGTTTTTCTTGGTGACACAAGGCTGTAGTGGATGTCATGTAGTCATTACTTACCTGGAGACTACAGTCAAATCTTCTGGACCAAAGCGGAGAACTTGTTTGGTTGTGTCCCAGTCCACTGTGGGTTATAAACCCAGAGCTGTGAAGTTTGGGCCAGAAAGAAGTGGCACATACTGATGAGGATGTTTCCTTGACTCCTGTAAAGAAAACCTGCATCCCTGAACCTGAAGCCACTGTTTCTATTAAAGTCACTCTAAGTTTATTCATCTCTTCTGTATTACCAGCAGTAACAGCACTCTAGCAGAAGTAATAATTCTTCAGGATGAATTACTTGCACAATCAACTTTGATTCTGATGTTTTAATATTACAGCACTCCGTCCTAGAGGTAGCTAAACTTGGCTTTAATACAGCAAACACCCCTTAATTAGTTTAGATATTGGGCAGTTCTATAAGCTGAAGCCAGTATGTGTAAGGTAAAAATAAACTTGTCTTAAACTGCCGTGTGGTAAATTTGTAACCTGTTGTTTTCTGAACCAGATGTCAGATAACAAACACCCTCTGGTCTCTTCCACCTTGCCAGCTTTCTTGGTTTGGCTTGTCAGTAAAGCTGTTGGACAAGTTTTCTCTCTAAATGTCTGAGTCACATCGTAAGCGTGTTTGGATCTGTTCTCCTTAATTTAATTACTTCAATCACACCTGCAGTAACACCTTTTTATGCTGGGAAAACCATCAGCTCCCGGTGGGTAAACATGACCAAACAAGTTGCGTTTTGGGAGGCCTCTCTGCAGTTTTCGTGCACTTCAGGAATTGGTCTCTTGTTTATCTAGAGTGAAAAGACACATTTGTGAGTTTCCCTAATGGAGTTAACTTTTCTATTGCACTCAACATTGAAATTAAGAGGAGCTGTAAAACTGAAACTCCGACTGCTTACCAAATGAGGTTGCACAGCATCTCAGCTAGAAAACGTGTGGTGGTTTTTATTTGCTTACTTTCTTTCCTTTAGTTTTAATCTCCTAAATGTAAACAAGTATGAAGAATAAAGACCTCACTGGAAAACCAGTGTGAAAATCAAGATATTAAATGGTTTTCTGGAATCCAACCACAATACTGAAGCAGCATTCTTTAATATGTAAAAAATGTTGGTGAGGTCCGAGTGCCTCAGAATAGGTCAGCTGTGAACTGTAGTGTTTTGTTCCTCACTCTTAAAAATGCTTCTTTTCTTCCTTCCAGAAATTAGACCAGCAAAGGAAGAATCAGTATGACCTCCTGAAGCAGCGCATTGAGCGAGAAAAGAGCATGTTTGTTATTGCACAGAAAATCCAGACACGGAAAGATCTTTTGGTGAGAGCTCTAACTCTGTTTCTCTGGAGCCGTCTTGTTAAGGTTGTTAAGGTTGATAGGTCTGGTTGTCTGTGTATGAGGTTCTTCACTCGTTTTACCCTGACTTATTTTTAGGAGTTACCTGGAAATGTAATCTTCTTTAATATGGAGAAAGCAAGGAGATCATTCTGTGAGGCATTCAGACTAAATGAACAACATGACTAAATTTATATCTGCTAATACAACTTACTGTATCAACAACAACAAAGACTCAACTCATGAGCACGCAATCATCTTTAAAACGTTGTCCTCACCTCTCAATACTAAAAAGTAGCAGAGGGAAGGAAGCAGTTCTGTTGGTTCCATGTTCTTAACTCAGTGACCAAAAAGAACTCTCTCAGTGGACATTTGCACTCACTGGTGCTTTTGAACAAAACAAACTAAAGACAGAAAGAGCAGATGGAAATGTAATTTCAATCTAAACAGTGGAAAGTGACCATTCTTCACTGATGCTTTGGCACCCCCAGACAGGGACTTCATAACGTATTTTTTTTTAACCTTACATGACAGCAGATAAAATTGTTTCTCTTCTTTTGTTCCCCTTTTCCAGGACAAAACTCACAAAGTAAAGGTGAAGAAGGAGACAACAAATAGCCCGGCTATTTACAAATTCAAGTTCCAGAGGAAACGTTGACCGTTCCATTGAATAACTGCTGCTACAGTCTTTGTTCAGAAAGAGTATTTTCCTTATGGTGAAGGATCCATTTGCTTTTCATCGCAGCCCAACACTTGGTCAAAACAAATTACTGCAGGCCTGCAGTAGCCATAAATATATTTTTATCTAATTAATTGATTAGTAAATCAAAGAGTTTGTTCTCTTGGTATTTACAGTGGGAAGCCACAAGAGGTGCCTGTCTGTCCTAGTAATACACACCATAAACCATCTTTGTGAAGTCAAGGTCAGAATAAAGAGACTGGGAGATGCAGGCAGCACACAAAGTAACAAATGCTGGAACAGTTTCTGTTTAAGGTCTTGGACCACAGCAGTGCCCAAACCATCAGACTTCAGAGCAGTTCTTTTTAGCTAAGTTTCCAAGCAGGTTAAAGTTGAATTATGATCTTCCTAATGGCTATTTTTGCCCCGCGTCCTTATTTTCCACTTCTGCTTTATCTGTCTGCATGAAGTGCTTCACTTTGAAACGTGAGAGGTGAAAGACATCAGCTAACGATGGCACCTGAATTCTGCAATGCAGCCTTAGGAAAAGACTCTTCTAGAATGGCACTAGAGGCAGAGGAATGTTTCACTCTACAGAACAGAGAAAACACTGTTTCTGTAGCTGAGAAGAGCACACACGTAGGTGTAGCTGTGCTTATTTTACCCTGTGCCTTACGACAGAGCAGTGCCCACGTAACCAAAGTGCCACTGCAACGAGCAAGTGTGAGCAGAGAAGCAATACTGAGATTCATGTACGAGGACAGGCGATCCAAAAGGCAAATGTAGGACAAAAGTTGGTGCTGTTTATGTTATGCTGGTTGCAGTGTTGGTAGTTGGGAGGGGGTTTCAACTGAGAACAATGAAGACACATCGCTGAGTGTCCTGGAGCAGTTCAGGCAAGTAGGAGAGCCTGGGCGTAAACATTCCTTTTCTTATCTCTTTGCTTGGAATACAGCTGCCAATGGTAAGCATATGCCTATGCCAAGATGGGTAGAAAAAAGAAGGTGCTCTTCCCAAGCCCATCCCATTCAGTTTTCCCATATAGGCTCAAACATGACTCTTTTAGGTACTGAAATGCAGCTTTGGCTGTTATTTCTGCCACTGCAAAAGTTCCCAATCTAGCAAGAGCTCTGCGATCCTTTTAACCTCTGGGAAGCACGAAGGGAGGGGCTGTGCTTTGCCCTTAAAAGCTGCTAAGACTTTTCCACATGCAACAAGAAATTTTGCTCATTCAGTATTAACAGCGTAACGGAAATCTGCCGTCGGACAACCGGGTGGAGAAAATGAAACACTGGGAAGAAACCCAACTCGACTCTCCTTCCTCCTTCCCGATAGGAAAACGCGCATCCCCGCCGTCGGGGGGGGTCGGGGCCGGCAGAGGGCAGCAGCAGCGCACGGCCGGGCTGCGGGGGGAGCAGCAGAGGGCCCTTCTCCCTTACGGCGGGGCTTCTTGGCTTCAAGGCTGCAGTAAGGGCAGGCTTAGCTTCCTTCATGGGGCTTTTTCCTAAACCTGAGGATTTTAGCACTGTAATTTCTGGGCTTTGAACGCTTAGCGATACTCAGACATATAAAAAGAGGGATGAAAGGCACGCTAGGAAAAAAAAACAACCAAGCTATAAATGTCACCTATGTTCCTGGGAGCTTCTAATTGCATTGGAGAAGCACATTGAGGTCCAGCACGCTGGCTGGACCGAGATTTATAGGAATAAGTATTTTACCTACAGTGAGAGAGTTGCTGAAGAGGATGGGGAAGGCAGGAAGGAGATGCTGCCTGGCAGGAGCTGAGAGCAACAGCCTGAAAGAGAGCCCACATGTTGGTGCTCCAAGTGCCTCTGAGCCTTTTGGTACACTGAGTGCTGCAATGGGCACAAATGATCAATCCCTGGGAGAGAGCTGTTGTTCCCCGGTGAAGGGGTGGGATATTATGGGATGCAGTGGGTAGCTGCAAAGCTTTGAACTATCAATGCTCCTCACCATGGAAGATCCTAAGGTGGGTGCTGTAGCCACAGCTCTCCTGGTGCTGCCCTCAGCCTGCACACAGGTGTTATGGGCTTTTGAAGGACACAACAGCTCTGCCCTCTCTGTACAGGGCTCACAGAGCAAAAGCAGTACCTGTTCTCAGCTGCTTTCTTGCTGGGAGACCAGGGAAGTCTCACCAAAGGGAAACACCTCATCCAGACTTAAGTAAAATGAATTCCCACTGGGATGGATGAAAGAGCTGCTCAGATGCAGAAGGACAGCAGGGAGCCTTACAGACAGGACTGAGGCCCTGCTCCTTCAGCCGAGCAAGATAAAGGCAGTACAAGTGCCTTGGGAAGCAAACAGCACGTATGTGCTGATGGCAGAGAAAAGAGCTGTCTCCAACAGAAGTACACACGAGCTGCCCAGGAACAAATCTGGGCTGGATATCAAGTTTTCTAGGAGGTTCTGGAAAAGCCTCTTGATAAAAGAGCTTGAAGCAAAAACATCCTCTGTGATGAGGGTTGCAGGACAGCTGTGCATGCCAGCAGGCAGCCCCATCCCTGCAAGGAACCAAACCCATCCCTGCAGCTCATCCCCCAGACCTCGCCCTTGTTGATGCCTCAAGCCCTCACCCCAAGCAACGAAATCCTTCTGCAAGA